>CAIGQV010018202.1:14086048-14109531 GCA_903798115.1 Danio jaintianensis
TTTTCACTAATGCGGTTTCTGTACTGTGATGAGGCCTGAAACCTGACCTGACTTTATGTTGTTTATAATTGTTTAAATTGGCCAAAATAAGAAATGCCGAACAGCTTTTATAGAATTCCAAAAGTTTTTCCTCATAAAGGGGGAAAAGTTCAAGAAACTGGCTGAAAAACGAAAGAAAAGGTGGCATGTACATATTTTTGAAAAGCATTGGAATGACAAATATGTGCATGCTCAAATTAGCAATTTCATATGGGTTCCTTTGGTGGTTTCTGTTGTTGTTGTTGTTTACTGTTGTTTTCAGCTAGGCTTGAGCGATTCATGTCATTCTCAGCCAGTGACGTTGCGTTCTAAACATTCCATCTGCAATCTCAACCGTTCTCTCTCAGTTTTGTCAGTTTTCTCCGTGTTGCTGATTGTACTTGACCAAGGTGAGTTTAATACAGACTGTATGAGTGGAGCCACGCCAATTTCACAAAGTCCGCTTCGTGAAGCTTCACTCGGGCCCATCTGTGGTGTAGTTCTTCGCGGTTTGCAGACGTATATCGTGAAGAATATTACGTGATTGTTGCTCGAAATGTGCCGCCGAGCAACATTCCGGGTATCCGGCACGGACTGACGCCCGGTTAGCTCGTGCACTCCCTGAGGTGAGACGGCCCGTGCACGCTTTGTCAGGGTGCTACACGGGGCTCTGAGGACCCTGAGGGAAACACTGGAGGCCTGTAGTGGGACATGCTGCCAGGGTTATGGTGGGTGGGAGCAGCGTGGCCCACTTTATTCTATTTTAAACTATAGTTTAAAACTAAAAATAGAAAATATGGTGCACTACTATATACATATAAAAATAAGAAGAGTACATTTTGATTTCATTGCGACTTTAACAGTTTAAAGACTTTAACTTTAACCTATTGTATAACTAGGACTTCCAGATCACACCTCTTCTATTTGTGGGCTTCAATTTGTGTGTGTGTGTGTGTGTGTGTGCTTTGTTTTTCTTTTGTGCTTTATGATTGTAATTTTGTCCTTTTTTTATTCTTCCCACACCCTGCTGCCTGCCGACTATAGTCAATTATAATAAATAATAAATCATAAATATGTCAATAAATACAGTCAAGTGAGGAATGGATATGTGACCGTGCATTGTTTGGACTGAGATTGAAATTCTGCTCCTCCTCTCCTACCAGCCACACAGCCTGACCACCGTCAATATTAGCTCTGCCACTTGTGGACACTATAGCTTTAGGAAGAAGAAATCATGGATGAGTTGCTGAATCCCACAGATGAAACATTCATCAGACTGTGGTGAGTAAGAATCCTCTGTGTTGATATTGCAGCTTTGATTTGTACTTTTATTTTTTTGGGCATTCTTGGTGTAGTCGTGATCATGGGACCTCTGAGGTGGAAACTGACTGTATGCTTCGGATCATGTGTTGAATATGAAGCACTGTGTGTGGACTAAATGTTTCATAAGCCATGATGCCAGTTCATTTACATGCAAAGCCTATTTAGATCCAGGCCTGTGGTCAGCAGCTTGCTACTGTGTGACTCTGTCTTTGGTTCTGGCTGCGGCTGCAAGGGTCTGTTCACTGGTGAGCATTCAGTGCACCCGTCCCGACAGTGCCAGGTGGTGTATGATTGGAGCAGCCTGTTTGCACCTGCTCGCTTCACTCATCACTCTCATATCTGTGTCCTGGACGGCACTCAGTATCCTCCATCCCAATCGTGGTCTGAGCTCCAGTCGGATCCACATGGGGGAGCTCTGTGTAGGCTGGCTGACCTCCTGTTTACAATGCACGGCTGGGTTGTCGCAGTGCTATTCTTGCCCAATCAGCAGTGCAGGAGAATAAACCAGCATCTCCGAGTTGTCCAGCTACAGTGACATAATTCTGGACACACTGTTTAGCTTTGTCCACAATAAAGCTGTTTTTCAAGAACCATTTTTAAGTGTAAAGAATATTTTACAAATCGTTAAAAAAATTTACACTATTAAATCTTTTTTTTTTTGGAATAGAAAGTCTCATCATGCAATCATCAATGCCAGTAAAGATTTTAGTGCCAATTTCATCCTTCACATATACTGTGAACCAGTCCATAGGCTTTTATAGAAAAACTAGAAGTCAGGGAAGGTCTTTTTTCACACATTCAGAATAAAAAAGTGAATAATACATAAAACAATTCTTAAATATAGCACCTTTAAATATGGAGCAGTTTCCCCAAGATGCATTCAAAGCTACCAAAGATATCTATCACATATGCAGGCTAATATCATAATCATTTTGAAGTAAGCTTTTTTTTTTTCCTTCTCAAAAACACCGAGATGAAAAAAATCTTTTAAAACGTCACAATTGAAAGAACTGACTATAGCAATAAACTTAATGTCCATAGATATTGCCAACAATTCAGATTATTGACAATCCATTAAGCTCATCTGCTGTGATGAGACCAGTTTTGTTCATGTGATAGGGGCTATTATAGAATTTTTATTTATTTATTTATTTTTTATTATTGAAGGAAAATAATGCTTTCATACAATACAATAATAAACATTACAGTTTCCTTCTTTCTAGTTTTTTGTTTTAACCCAAGTCCCACCCCAAGAACTGAACATCCAAAGGTAGCTTAACACAATAATTAGAGTCAAATACAATAATTAAACGGAGTCATGCATGTTGTGGCATAACAGTGATGATGGAAGAAAGAAAACAAAACAATTACAAATAACAGTGGAAGAAAAATAAATAACATTTTGCAGGACAAACTACATTAAAGACAAAAAACACCATGAAGTGGATACAAAGAGATATACAGATTATTTAACCACAGGGTAATTCTTTCAGATTTTAAAAATATGATAAAATAGGTTCCCAGTACGTATAGAACCTGTCCACCGAACCCCTTAGTGTGTTTTTAATCTTTTCTAGTTTTAGAAAAGACATCACATCTTCAAGCCAGGCAGTCACAGATGGGGGTGTGGAGGATTTCCAGCATAATAAGATTGTTATACAATTTGTCCAACAGGTGGCGGTGTGTTCTATCGTTTGACAAAAAGCCAGTCAAGCAAGTTTCATCAGAGACTTCACTCACAAAATAGTTTACAGCAGTGTTTAGATTTTTTGTTATTGCTTATTCTTCTTATGTTGTCTATTTGGCTACGCATCCAATGTGGTTTTATACTGTTTCAACAATAAATATTTTAATAATAATATTAATAATAAAATATATTGATATGATAGATATATTAACAATTAATATTCCATATTTCACAGTATTACAAATGTCCTTGCACATGGTGGATCTCCAAATGACTTGCAAATCAGTTTGACCGAGTCAATGACGAATCGGTTCAAAAGAACAATTTCGTGTTATTAGAAATACATTGCCACTAATTCTGTGGACTCCAACGCGTATGATATATTACGTGTATTTTAAGCTTAATTAGAGCAACAATCTAACTCCACGTGACAACATTTATCTCAATTATACCTCATAGGGCTTGTTGTCAGGTTACTGTGGGGTTAGTTTAAAAAATAGAGAAAATAGCATATACAGCATTTGGTATAACTTGTAAATCAACAATTTAAAAGCCAGAAAACTTTTGTGCCGTCTGTGCTGTTTTAAAAAATTATAACATCGTGAAAGAAGCCAAACGCTGAGCAGACTTTGCTTTAATCCTGCGTCTGGATTGTGTGTCAGTCAGAGGCGCGCGTTTTCACTCTCCTCGCGGCGGCGCGCGCACGGTGTGCTACAAGTATCTGAAGCGATGAACGGAATATCAGCACAAAATCTTACCTGAAATACCTTGAAGATTCCTTCACATTTGGATTTCCGCGGAAAGGATGATAACGTGTTGTTTTTGAGGCAATAACTGGCTTTTACGAGCAGCTGTTTTCATTTCGCGCAATGGGAGGTGAATGGAAGTTGATGAGCGCGCGGTATGGTTCCTTAAATCCAGTTTTATGACATGAAGTTTATGCTTGTAACCTCTTTTGATAACAGAGTCATGGAGAAGCGCAAAATACTGTTATTTTTCTTTTTTTACTCGATGGCAAAGTTTTACCTTAGTGAACAGCAGGTCATACGAATTGGTAAGTGATTGTCTATGATTACTCATTTGTTGTCACCTGCAATTGTTCATTCAGAATCCGAAACTTTAAGTGTTTTTAGTCTTTGTAATGTCAGTGTTTGAATATTGATCGGCGTTTTTATTGCTTCTTTCCAAATATACCGTGTTTTTGTGACCTTTAAAATGCATTTTGTCGAGTATAGTATTAATACTGAGTTAAATGATAATTACCTCATTCATAGTTACTACAATAGTCTCTTTTGTTACACTAAGGGTCAATACTTTCTATAAAATGGGATAATCTCAAACAAAGGAAAGGTTTTTCAAAGTCAGCTGTGATACTTTGACCTTTTTTTTTTTTTACATAAGAAGTGCCTGTGACAGGACCTCTTGAAAGTACACAAACAATGCATTCCTCATTTAATATAAAACCATCAGCAGCATCATCACCAAAATGAGATTTGATAAATTTGATCACTGACTGCGTTGTGTGTTATTGGGATAAAGCCTCCTGTAATTCACATAGAGGACAGTACAGTGTGATGATTGCTGTGGTCTGACTTTGGCATCACTGTAAATCCCCAAAGCAGTTTTAACAACCTACATTAATCCTCTTTCCTACCCAAGACTTGATTTGATGTTGCTCTCCGAAAGATGGAGCTTCATGGGTTTGAAGCAGAACGCTTGGCATATTGCTTCTCTGGGATGGATTGTGGAAAAGATACAATAGATAGAATATGTCTATATTAGATGCTGTGTATATATAGATCAATATAAATAAGATTAAATAATTTACATTTTTTTATTTTTTAACTTTTTGTTTTGCTTTTTCATATAATTTTGCTTTTTTTTTGAAAAACAGTACTGAATATTAATTTATATTAATTTAATTTGACATTTTTAATACATGCATAGCTAGATAGGTAGATAATAATAGTGTTTTTATTGTGTTGTGTAGTTTTATTAAATTGTTATAATTGTATATTTCTGAAAGTTTTATATTTACATTTATATACTATATTATTGATTTATATTTCTAAATTATTATATTCTTCATTTTTATTTAACAGCAGTTAAACTAAATGAGGTGGCGCAGTGGGTAGCACGTTCGCCTCACAGCAAGAAGGTCGCTGGTTCGAGCCTCGGTTGGGTCAGTTGGCGTTTCTGTGTGGAGTTTGCATGTTCTCCCTGTGTTGGCATGGGTTTCCTCTAGGTGCTCTGGTTTCCCGCACAAGTCCAAAAACATGTGGTATTAATTGGGTTAATTGGGTAGGCTAAATTGTCCGTAGTGTATGTGTGTGAATGAGTGTGTATGGATGTTTCCCAGTGATGGGTTGCAGCTGGAAGGGCATCCATTGCGTAAAACATATGCTGGATAAGTTGCCGTTCATTCCGCTGTGGCGACCCCTGATTAATAAAGGAACTAAGCCGAAAAGAAAATGAATGAATGAATGAATAAACTAAATGAAACATATTTCAACCTAAAATAAAAGTTGTTTTTTTTCTAGATACTAGATAGATGGATAATAAACATACTGTATAAATAATGTTGAAAACCAAGGTAATATAGGCATTAAAAAAAAAAAAACATTTATTACCTTTTTTTTGTTGCAAAGGTAGACATGAATCATACACCCATAAATAATCAGATAATCTAAATTAGTTTTTACTAGATCCATTGTTGATGTGGGTCATGTTTTAGGATGTGAGCTTGTGTATGCAGCTGAATGAAAGACTACTGTACTTTAGCTACGGTGTAACCTCCGGACTGCCCTATTGATCCCACAGGTATTTCATCAGTTCTGTCCCCGGGGGCACTTGTTTAGATCACACTTTGTGCGCACTCTCTGTATCAGGGACATTTGTCAAAGTTTATCAGATATTGTAGCTTTACAGATGTTCTGTCGTCTTGCACACAGTGATCTGTCTTTAAGATGGATGTGCAATGAATCACATTGTTAGATAAACACTCTTTCACATACAAATGGATTTGATAGGACATTTACCTGGAGACTCTGGTGACCGTACCAGTGTGCTCTTAAAATATGAAAATATCTATCATCTGGATGATATGATTGGCATCTAAAAAAGTGAATGTCCTCGGAGACGTGCAATGATGGTTGGCTTGGTTTGCATAACACTGAGCATTAATGGATTAAACTGACATTGTTTGGTTTTTCACAAGTCAACACTGTGTGTCTGGGTACAGCAATTGTTTCTATTTCATTGGTGATGAGCAGAGTGTGAACTAAAAATAGACTCAGTGATATTGCCTTCCTGTAGCTCAAATAGTGGATGTAGCAAGGTGCTTGAAATGCCAATGTTAAGAATTCCCAGGGAAAGCAATTTATAAAAATGTGTACCTTCAGTGCTTTGGATAAAAGTGTCTGTCAAATTTATAAATGTAAATGATACAGAAGTAAACCAGATTTGCAAGGTTTGTATTTTTAATTTATTTTAATTAATTAATTAAAGGAGTATAATTAATTATTATCTTTTTATTCAGGGGTAAAATACATGTCAGTAAACAACAATTAAGTACAGTACAAATGCCATTAAACAACCTAGTGATTTTCTGTTATTAAAAAGGTTACACACACACGCATACAGAGACACAGAAATGAATAAAAGGTACTTTTTCAAAGACATTGAAACATCATTAAAAAAATCTTTATATTAGTGACCTAATTTAAATGGAGCAGGTGAATTCTGCTTGCTTTGTCTAGATAACACGTTTAATTGACTCCAATGAATACATTTTTCATCATTAGTTTCATCAAATATGAAAAAGTATTGGAAATGTGTCAGTTTCGCAAAAACTACCAAATGTCCCAAAAAGTTAATCTTGCATGAGCTGGTTCATTTAACCTGCACTAGAAACTTTTTATTTTATTTATTTATTTATTTTTTTGCGCATTTACAGATCACCTATCAAGATTTAAAATAACATGATAATTTTTTTAAAGATATGGCTATGGATTTATTTGTAGAAACTGGCTCTCTTGGGCATGATGCAGCAACTGCTACAAGAGGCTATATTGCTTTGCACAGCTCAAAAAGATTGATCTTTTCATCTGGAAATTCTACTAAAATTAGCACTAGTTGTTCGATAACAGGGCGGCCCGGTGGCTCAGTGGTTTGCACTGTCGCCTCACAGTAAGAAGGTCACTGGTTCAAGTCCCGGCTGGGCCAGTTGGCATTTCTGTGTGGAGTTTGCATGTTCTCTTCGATTTCATGTGGGTTTCCTCTGGGTGCTCTTGGTTTCCCCCACAGTCCAAAGACATACACTATTAGTGAATTGGATGAACTAATTGGTAGTGTTTGAGTGTGTGTGTGAATGTGAGAGTGTATGGGTGTTTCCCAGTAATGGGTTGCGGCTGAAAGGGCTTCCGCTGCATAAAACATATGCCGGAATAGTTGGCGGTTCATTCCGCTGTGGCGACCTCTGATAAATAAGGGACTAAGCTAAAGGAAAAGGAAAATGAATGAATGGTTCTCTTTTGATTAACTATATTGGCTAGTGAAGTGACTATAGTATATTTAAATATACCAATATCTGTCGTCATGATTTCTGGAATGGCTTATTGAGAAAGGAAAAAATATGTAGTTTTTTTTTTACTCATAATACCCATTAAAGGGTTAGTTAAAAAATATATATATATCGGTTGTTAATCACCCTCATGTCTTTCCAAACCCATGAGACCTTTGTTCATTTTCAGAACACAAATTAAGATATTTTGGATGAAATCTGAGAGCTCCCTCATCCTCCATTGACTGCAATGAGCCTGAGATGTTCAAGGTACAGAAAAGACACATCAGGGTCCGCTGACACCATTTATCATCCCACAGATTTTGTGACTGTATGAAAGCAATTTCTTAGCACTGGCTTTGGTCCAACTGTGTCGGGCAGGAATATTACCCCAAAAAGTCTTGCTTAAGATCTCAATAAACCCTTCCTGTTTTTAAAATCTTGGGGTGTATTTTACTAGGATCATGAAGCTGCATCAGCTCATTCGTGCGAGTGCTTTAAAATAATCCCTGCACTCTGGAGGTGTTGACTGAGGGAATGTGCTGGGAGTATTTCAGAGGCCATGAGGGGAAATTAATCCTTTTAGATTTGGATCCATGTGACCTCAGAAGTTGAGCAGGACTGTGAAATGGCACTGCTCTTTGACCGTCAGCAGAAGCCTGTATGGATATGGTGAATAATCTGGTTTCCCAAGCCAGTCTTCTTGAACACTACACAAAGTGTTTGTCAAATGCTTAACGACTAATGCAAGTGGTAAATATGTGCATCAGAACGTACTCAACCCTCTGATTGAGTGAGTGTGAAATAACAGCGAGCGAATCTCTGTGTTTAGAGTGAATCCCATGAGAAAATCAACCGCTTCAGTCACAGAAATGTGGAAATAGCTAATGTCTCTGGCTCTTTTTCTGCGAGAGCATTGGTATGCATGCTGACTCCTTATCCCTTTGTGTTTTCTTGTGTTTGTCAGAAGGGATGTGTTTGAACAAGATTTCATGAATTTGAATGAGAGTGAAGGTTTTTTCTTTGATGATACATTTGGCCTGTGTGTTTGCAGAAATCATTGTGATGTCTTTATGAGGAGTGTGTGGAATGCATCATAGACAGTGGCAGAAATGTTGAAAGGAAGGACAGAGGCAGAGAGATTGCGTCCGAGATTCAGCAGTCACTTGTGTGCAGGTTTGTGTTTGTGTGTGTGTGCATTTGTTGTCGTGTCCATTTGTGCTTTTGAAAGGTTCTAGACTCATTACCTTTTTGATTCATCAAGAACTGTGTGTACATCTGTTCTTTTGTCAAATGCTTTTATCCAAATTGACTTACAAATGAGGAACATTTGTAAGCATTTCATCTTAAGAGCCACAACATGTGCAGCAAAGTATTGAATGTTGGAACTACTGAAATAAGGTGGAAAGTATTAGATAAAATGATTGTGTGCTTAACATCTTTTAACAAATGAAAAGGTTTTTGATCAATACAATTTATAGTTTAGGAAATATAATTCAAATAGGCATCTAGGTTGTATGTAAACCAATATTTTTCAAAGTTGTAGATGCTATTGGAGTAGGATTTACAAGAAAACATCAGAATAGGACATTGAGACAGCTGTTTGACTAGTTGCGTTAACATTTGAGAGAATTCTGTTGGTCAGGTTTTTATGTAGTTTCAAGTTAGGGGGGTATTTGATACTTAAATAGTTTATAAACTGGAAAATAAATAGATACTTGTTTACAGTAGCCACAGTTCAATATAACATGATAGAGAAATGAAAGTTAAAGGTACTGTGGTTAAAGTTGCCCTTTACAATCAATCTGATCTCTCGGGAAATTAGTGTTGGCAAATTAATGGTTAATTTGAGAAATACATCAAATTTGCGAAAACATAAAGTTACATTTTCCCTTGAGCAAGAAGAGCCACAGAAATAAAATACGGAGTGCACATTTAACTTAAGCTGACTATGATTATTTGCACCTGTCAATTTTAATAATGCCATTGAGTGGAGCAAAGGGAGCTCACCATCAATATTAAATATTGATTTTAATCATACAATAGTACATTATCTTAATCAGCCATGTTCTGCTCTCTGTGTTTGGTTTTTTACAAACACTTAATTTATTGTTGTTTTGCCAAATAATAAATAAACGAATGCTGGATAAAATCCCTTAAAAATCATGTTTTTTTTCATACTGTAATGTTGCATTCAAGGATTACCAAGCGGAGCATTCAGTCACGATAAAAGCAGCGTGGTTGATGACAATGATATATTGTTAGACTGACAGATATGTAACAATGAAGTGCATCAATTGAACATCTCCGAGAATGATCCAGGAGAAAAAACAATACCTTACTAAAACATCAAAGCAAATTGTGGGATCTTTCATGGAATTACAAGGTCAGATGCAGTTTAGCAGACTCAAAAAATAAAACCAAACTTTGATGCATTGAAAATCAACTGCATATTATATTTTGCACCAAAAGACTTGGGCAGGAGTATGAAAATATTCCTACAGAATCTGAAAGTAAACAGAAAGAGGGGGAAAAGCTGGCAGACCACACAGTGTTTCTTAGTACTGATTGTATCCCTGGTCATCTGGCACGTGCGTCCCTTTAGGCAAACTATACATTTTGAGGCAAGGCAAGTTTATTTATATAGTACATGGTAATTCAAAGTGGTTTACATAAACAGGAATACAAGAAACAAGTATAAGAAAATAAGAGCAACAAAGAATAAAAATAAAAATGATTAAAAACAGATCAAAATGTGTTAAAATAGGTTTTAAAGCACAGATGCAGCTTGAAAACAATGTATAATGAACTACAAATTATTTCAGAGGTTTGTCCACTAACTAATATGGAGCTGTTGCTAAAGAATTTTCTTAAAATTTTTTATTAATGATGATAATAATAATAATAATAATAATAATAATTATATTGCAAACATTAAGATGTTGCCCATCCCTAGTCTTGGTACACTTGTTTGGTCTGCTTTTGGTGCGCACTTGAGTGTGATTTGCTTCATTCACATCCACCTGATTGAACCCCACCAAATAGGAAAACGAACTCTAGTGCGATTTTTAAACGAGGCAGACGTGAAAGCACACTTGGTATGCAGGAAAAGGTGTAATTTTTTGACAAACTTAATTTAATAGGCTCTATTCTGCTTGATTTGTTATACTATTTGGAAGTATTTACTCAAAAAAAAAATTTCTAGTCTGACTGATTAGTACAGGCCAAGACATGACAATAATTTATCATTTTCAGCAGCAGTAATAAGGTTTGTTTGGCTCATTTATGGCTCTCTATAGGGACAAGGCAAAACACAACATACAGGGACCATGACAACTGCATACTGTACATTCATACTGTATAGAACATGCCTTTTTAATGATCAAAAAGAGCACATTGATATTACTTTGTGCCACTTTTTTTTAATCTTTAGCGTCAAAGTTTAATCTTCTAAAGTTCATTGAGCTCAATATGTGGGGGAATAAATGAAGTCACTTAAAGACCAGCAGCATTTCAGGGCTGTATTCAGACATCATTTCCGAAAGGCCTTTGAGATTAAAATTTTAGTAAAGTGCTAAGAAACGATGAGAAATCTTAGCAATTGACTTTAATTGCACACGTGCTTCGTCAGGGTGTACATTACAGCTATTAGCCAAAAAAAATCTGCCATTTTATAAATCAAAAGACCTACTGTTTCTTTCATCATCCAGTTCCTGAAGGAAAATGAGAATGAATAAATATGCAAGAATAAGAAAGAGACACAATGTGAGCTAAAACGCAAAAAGACAATACATCCAGTACAGTTCAGAAATGGCAACAATTAGCCACAATTCAGCTAATTTACATCAGTTTAAATGTAATAACTGCCTAACCTCTGAATCATTATTATTCATGTGTGCAGAATTTTTAGTGGGGAAAAAAAAACTGAAGAAAATATTTCCACTCATGGGTTTGCTGACAGGCACATTAGGCCTTTTCAAAGTTAATTTTGGTCTTCTGTACTATGATATCTGGTCTGCACTCTTTTAAACTAGGATCTTATGTAAAAAATATAAAAGCTTAAAAGATTGCTAAAATATAAATACTTTTAAATAAATAAATAAATGAAATTGATAAATACATTGATTTAATACATAATAAAAAATAAAATGAATAATAAATTATATTATAAATAAATATCTAATTACTCAGTTCTTATGTGGATAGAAAAAAAAAAGTCATAATCATGTAATAGAAACAAAATATATTCCAAATGTTATTTTACACTGTTATTTATATTATTTTTACACCTTAAAATTGCATCTTAATAAATGAAAACATACTGAGCATTAAAACATTTATGATTGAAGATCCCTTTGCCCATATTTGAGGGTTCGTTCATCTAAGAGACTGAAAACTTCCGGCCTATAGCAATACTTGTAGTCTATAATTTGTGCCAACCACTGGAGTTTGTGTTGGCTGGTAAAACATTCTTCCCACTTGCTAAGACCAGTACTTGGAGTCTTTGAACTGTCTGTTGATCAAAGCCAGAGAGCAGGCATTGCATACTGCATAATGCGTATGTCACCTGTCATCCGCCCAGGTTCTGGGAGGAGATAGGACGTGTTCTTCATTAAACTTCCATGAACTGCATAAATGCATTGTCCCATGGGAATATTCTCAGCTGTTGGGGATAATGTGCTGTGTTTTAGTATACCAAGCTATAGATTGAACCAGGGCAGTGATAAAATATCAATGAGAAGCTTTTTTCAGGATGCTTTTGTCCTGAAATTGTTGCTATGTACAGTCGTGGCCAAATGTTTTGAGAATTACATAAATATTGGAAATTGGAAAAGTTGCTGCTTATGTTTTTATAATATCAATTTGCATATACTCCAGAATGTTATGAAGAGTGATCAGATGAATTGCATAGTCCTTCTTTGCCATGACAATTAACTTAATCCTGAAAAAAATTCCACTGTATTTCATTGCTGTCATTAAAGGACCCGCTGAGATCATTTCAGTAATCGTCTTGTTAACTCAGGTGAGAATGTTGATGAGCACAAGGCTGGAGATCATTATGTCAGGCTGATTGGGTTAGAATGGCAGACTTGACATGTTAAAAGGAGGGTGATGCTTGAAATCATTGTTCTTCCATTGTTAACCATGGTGACCTGCAAAGAAACGTGTGCAGCCATCATTGCGTTGCATAAAAATGGCTTCACAGGGAAGGATATTGTGGCTACTAAGATCTCACCTAAATCAACAATTTATAGGATCATCAAGAACTTCAAGGAAAGGGGTTCAATTCTTGTTAAGAAGGCTTCAGGGTTACCAAGAAAGTCCAGCAAGCACCAGGTTGTCTCCTAAAGAGGATTCAGCTGCGGGATCGGAGTGCCACCAGTGCAGAGCTTGCTCAGGAATGGCAGCAGGCAGGTGTGAGCGCATCTGCACGCACAGTTAGGCGAAGACTTTTGGAAGATGGCCTGGTGTCAAAAAGGGCAGCAAAGAAGCCACTTCTCTCCAAAAAAAAACATCAGGGACAGATTGATCTTCTGAAGTATGGTGAATGGACTGCTGAGGACTGGGGCAAAGTCATATTCTCAGATGAAGCCACTTTCCGATTGTTTGGGGCATCTGGAAAAAGGCTTGTCCGGAGAAGAAAAGGTGAGCGCTACCATCAGTCCTGTGTCATGCCAACAGTAAAGCATCCTGAAACCATTCATGTGTGGGGTTGCTTCTCATCCAAGGTAGTGGGCTCACTCACAATTTTGTCCAAAAACACAGCCATGAATAAAGAATGGCACCAAAACACCCTCCAACAGCAACTTCTTCCAACAACAGTTTGGTGAAGAACAATGCATTTTCCAGCACGATGGAGCACCGTGCCATAAGGCAAAAGTGATATCTAAGTGGCTCGGGGACCAAAACGTTGAAATTTTGGGTCCATGGCCTGGAAACTCTCCAGATCTTAATCCCATTGAGAACTTGTGGTTAATCCTCAAGAGGCAGGTGGACAAACAAAAACCCACTAATTCTGACAAATTCCAAGAAGTGATTATGAAAGAATGGGTTGCTATCAGTCAGGATTTGGCCCAGAAGTTGATTGAGAGCATGCCCAGTCGAATTGCGGAGGTCCTGAAAAAGAAGGGCCAAAACATATATATACAAATACAAATACTGACTCTTTGCATAAATGTCATGTAATTGTCAATAAAAGCCTTTGAAACGTATGAAGTGCTTGTAATTATATTTCAGTACATCACAGAAACCATTGAAACAAAGATCTAAAAGAAGTTTAGCAGCAAACTTTGTGAAAACTAATATTTGTGTCATTCTCAAAACTTTTGGCCACGACTGTACATGTATAGCGTATTACTGGATTAAAAAGATAATAATCAATGATATAATCAACAAGTGATTTGATATATTTTAATAAAATCTGGGTATACTTAGTCATAGTCGAATAATAAGAGTTCAGTACATGGTGAGTATAAGACACCATTGTTTCCTTGTTCTCATGTAAATTCCACGAGTGTAAAACCCCAGTGAAAAATAGGCCTATCAGAAAACAAAACAGACTGTGGCGTGGCTCACAGGGCACGTCCTCAAGATTTGCATGTACATTAGGTCAAATTTTTCACATCGTCCAGACCTGATGAGCTGCCGCATCATCAGGAGATCAGTAGCCATAACACAGACTGATTTGTTGCTTGCTCTGGGATCATAAATATGCACGCCCCAGGCTGCATTTGATAAGCCACAATGTTTCCTAGCAAGACATCAATGATCATTTTCCTCCCTTAGTTATTTTTAAGTTTATCTAAGTTTATATTAAAATTACTATGTTTGACGGACTGTTATTTTGAAAACGGGAGACGCAGATTATTTTCTATATGTCGGTATACAACGACTCCATGATCCATCTGTTCACATTTTCGTCAGATGCACAATATGGCATATACGGATTATATAATTATTTAGTTCTACCCTGAAGAGGCATAAGGTATGTTTAATTGTATCTTTTGTCAATTTATCGTGTTTATTGTGAAATTTGCTGAGTATGTTACAACAAACACATGTAGCCTTCTGAGTACAAGTATGTGAATGCACATTTGAGAATCGTGTCAATCACTCAGCTCTTACTGTAATTTTTTTCTGAAGTTAAAGAACAGAATAACACTTTATTAAATGTCATCTGTTTATGCAGAGGTTGATATTAATCCCTGGATGTGTTTTCTTTGACATTATATCTTCTCTGTCGATCTGTTTTGTCGAGTTTAATTATAATTTAGACAAAATTTTATCTACAACACAACTCATTAATATTCACGACCATTCCAAATATGGAACCAGTTTGAACCTTCTGATTTTAGGGATATTTTATGGGAAATAAAACCGTTTCTGGAGATTTTTTTTACTTTCCTAACTCACATACCTACTATGTAGATATCAGAGAACAATTTACCTTACTGAATAAATGCAGTATATGGCCACTTTAAGAATGGAAACAAATGGTAGGTGCATTCAACCCATAGTCTAAAATGGTTGACTTTATTCTCTTAATGAGTTATTGGTGTGTTTTGAGTTTTTGTAACATGCATTTAACCAATCAGAGTCTCATCTCCCATTCCCTTTAAAAGCGTGTTTCAGTCACACCATGGTGCATTTGCTATTTACATGGCAGACTTTGTAAGCTGAAAACTGAACTTTTCACTAGCGAGGAAACAGATCTGCTCGTGTGTGTGAGGTTAAAACATGCGAACAGACCATCTACGAAATGAGCCGCATTCCACCAAAGCCCCCTGAGGTGAAGAAGCAGACCTTCAGGCACATATCACTAATGCGCTCTTTGAACAACGACAACAAAAAAATTGAGCCATTGACTTGAGAGCTTTTAGTTGGTCAATGGCACTTTCTATTTCAGTTGCCTCAAAATAGCAACGCGCCAACAATGTGCCTTTACACACCTACTTTTCAGACCAGCATGCCCATAGGTGCAAATGCATTTATGATTTAAACAATGTGGTGGAGACTGTGAAAATGATACCTGTTCCAGGCTGAAACTAGAAAAAACTCCAAACCACATGTAGAGCATTTGATTGGCTGATTGGCTGTTGGTTGCAACAGTGGATCAACAATGCAAAAGTGCTATTAATCTAAAAAGGGTACTAACCAGAGTAAATTGTTACTTTACAGGACAATAACCCTGGGTTAAATAGATAGTCCACCCAAAATTGAAATTTCTGTCATCATTTACTCATCCTTCACTTGTTTCCAACCCGTTTGATTTTCTTTCTTCTGTTAACACAAAAGAAGATATTTAAAAAAATGCTGGAAACCTGTAACCATTGACATCCATATTATTTGATTTTCCTACCATGGATGTCAATGGTTACAGGTTTTCATCTTTCTTTAAAATATCTTCTTTTGTGTTCAACAGAAGAAAGAAACTTGAACTATTTTGGAACAAGTAAATTGTGAGGAAATAAATGTTCATTTTTTGGGTGAACTATCCCTTTAAGTTCAGTGTGAAAAGTCCAAATGTGTACCATATAGCCTACATTCATAAATATATTTATTTTCTCAGTTTGGTGTTCATTTCAGTGTGTAAAATAACACATTTACAGACTATCATTTTATATGTTCATAATATAATTCATAAAAATATGCAAAGCTATCCTTAAATAAAGCACATTGTGCAGATCCAAAGCCCATAACTTTCAATGTTTATTGCAAGGGCAGAATGCACGTAATGACACAAACATCATGACAGAAAATGGATTCATTAAAGTTGCAGTCTCCCAAGGTGAACTAGAAAGGCTTTGGACATCCCTAGGCGACCATTTTCCAATGAATAGAAATAAAGCATTAAGCATTTTCGAGTAACCATCATTGCCTACGCACACGTACACAACTGTCTATATCCCGCTCTCACTGCCTTTTCATCCCACTTTATTTCTGATGTCTTAAAGACAGTATAAATCTATCTGGTTCCAGTGGCTGACTTTTTACATTGCAATTAAAGGAGGAGTGAGGCTAGATTGATTTGGCGTTTCCAGGATAATAAGAGATCAATGAGGGATCAGACTTTTTAGTCATAGTTGAAAAAGCCAGAGTAAATAAGCGTAGCGCGATTGGATAGTTCCTTAAAAACGAAGCGAGGCTTGTTTGGTGCCAGACTCATTGTTATCAACTCTCCTTGATGTTAGTGCATCTGCCTCGTCTCGAAAAAAGCTCCAGGCTTCATTCTCATCTCAAGCCCCCCGATCGGACCCAGTCTGACCATCTCGCTCTATATGAAAGCAATCAGTTTTTCACAGACGAGATCTCCTCTCCTTTCTCCCTCTGTGGAGCTCTCGGCCCGCGCTTTCTCCCCGAGGGACTATCTGAACATCAGACAGTGTTATCCACAGCAGGACTTTTTGGCTTTGCTTTAAGTCCTGCTCATTCCAATTCAGCTTTCAAAAAGCCAAAACAAGCCACTGAGACCGACTTTCGTATCCGCACTCTGATGAGCTTTATCTCACACACATTAACATTTCCATTTAATTATTCTTATCTTCATTCACAGTCTTTTCATTAAAGAGACAATCTGTCACTGCTGCAGGTTGGCTGTTTATTGGCGAGTTAATGGCTCATTATTTCCTGCCGAGACCTGTTTGTTGGCCATCTATGAATAGAGATGGATCTCAGGTGGATGTTCTCCAGACAGATCTTGCATTGTATTCGCACGTTATGTAGTTCTTATGTCTTTAAAAGTAATATGTGGTGACAATGCACTTGGTAACATATGCTCATGCATAATTCTGGAGATATACTTCAATGACCGTTTGTTCCAGACATTTACGTAATGTTGACTTGGCACCCTACTGAGTTAAATGGAGTCTTGATTGGCATATTAAGTAACAGAGTCTGTTGTTTTGATGTTTGTTGTTTGCTGATTCAGGAGTGAACGTTCTGTTTTGATCTTCATGATTGTCTGATTTGCATGTGAACACTGAGAAGAGATGATGTTGATTATTAACCTCATGCGGTTGTGCGAATAAGTCTCTCTGGCGGTGAGGGAAATGATTTAAAAATGGCATGCTAAAGGTCAAACGCTGTGTTGGCCAATTAGTCCACATTTTATTAAGCAGATAAATCTGAATGACTTGCCATTTCTGATTTTCCATATGTTATATTATTGCTGAATAACCTGGTGTAGCCTGTTTAGCTAATGGCATCACATGCTTGGTATTAAAGAAACACTCCACTTAAAAAAAAAAAAATAGGCTAATAATAGGCTAACCCCCCTAGAGTTAAACAGTTGAGTTAGCTTAGCTTAGCATAGATCATTGAATCATCTATGGAACATCTATTTGAACATCTCACTCAAAAAATGACCAGAGTTTCGATATTTTTTCTTATTTAAAGCTTGACTCTTAGTTAAATCGTGTACTAAGACTAACTAATAGCTAAGACTAATGAAAAGTTGCTGTTTTCTAGGACGATATGGTTAGGAACTATACTCTCATTCTGGTGTAATAATCAAGATACTTTACTGCCGTACATGCAGCAACTGAAAATAGTCCAGAAAAAAAAGGAATCCAAAAATATAAATAGAATTGAAAATTAAACAAAATTAAACTTTTAGGTAATAATTTATGTTTCAAAAAAAGTTTGTTGGGTCAGAAAGATATTGTCACAATCACCAGCAATCTAGCCCTTGCAGATTGCTGGAAACACTATCACCCGAACTACAATTCTGCCACCGAACTGCACTACATTTCCCATCAGGCGCCTCACTCACACACCAGTTCCGGATCACCCCTGATTACGTACACACAGCTGAAAGCTCATCATGGACTGATATCCTGGACTATTTATACAGCACACTTGCACACACACAGTGCTGAGTCTTGTTTGCTGTAATATTTCTAAGCGTTCCCTTGTCTAGTCTTGCCGTGCTTTTGACCCTTGCCTTGTTTTTGCCACCTGTATCGACCATTTTGCCTGTTAACACGACTACACTTTTGAATTACCCTCATGCTTCTGTTTGCTCCTGCTTTGACCATTGCCTGCCTGACTTAGAGTTAATAAACTGTATTTGGACCCTCACCTCTGTTGTCACTCCAACTCCCCTAGTTACAGATATATTGCAGCACAATCCCAACACAACTATCCCTTGTCTTGGATTCCAGAATGTTCATTTTGGGTTCCCAGAGCATTTTTTTTAGGTTCATTTTTGGGAACATTCTGTTAACATCCCAAATGTCCTCTTTGTAACATTCTCACGTGACTATAAAATTACCAAAAGGTAATGCCCTCATGTTCTGTAAAGATTTGGGACTTTTGAAACCTTTGAAGAACTTGTTACTCAATGTTACTCAAGGTTGTGAGAACGTCCACTTATATATGGATTTACCTTTTATGCATTCAGAACAAGGTTGTAGGATTGATTTCTTACATGTTTGTGAGCGTCAGACCTGTCACTGTCTTTTTAGCTCTTAATAATAATCAAACTACAACACTGACAAGAAACGCTCATTATTACTTGTGTAACTTTAATAATCCTCTTCTGTTTGATGTTAAAGACTCAAAGCACTCTTTGTTCTTTTGCTTGTAATTGCTTTCTTTGTTCTTAGTTTCATTACAGACTGTTTACTGACAATGTTTATTTAATTGAAAAATTCTTCAAGGCAAAATAGTTTTTTGTAAATGGTGTCCATCGCTCAAGGGTTATTAATTATTACAGCAAGATTTACTCAAGAATCCAGTATTTTTTGCATATTTTGGACAAATGTAGCTTTTTCAGTTGTTTAAATATTAGCTTGTGTGTGACTTGGTTTCAATTTATCATTAGTTCGGTACAGAAGTGGATTTTAATGTAATTTATGCATTACCAGGTAATTATTTAAAGTCTGTGTGGAATCAAAATTCATTTGGAGTGCAGGTCCTTCTCGGTTGATTTCTCAGTCAGTTTAATGGCTTCAGTCACAATATTTTTAATTAATTAATTAGTAGTTAATTATTTGTAATATTTTTAACCACACCCCTCTTACCATTAGATTGCTATGAGGAAATTATGTGCAAAAAGAAAGTCCCACCCCTACTCAATATTTAGTTACATTTGGAAGTACATCAGCATACTGAAATAAAAGTCTCAGCAACTTCTAGTTCACTTTAAACTTGTAGGCTACTGTTGGTGAATACCTGATTCTGATTGGCTTCTAATGTGTGAAATTATTTTCAGGTAACAACATGGCTAAATTTGTTACATGCAGGTTTTGACTGAATTACAATTCCATATCACTACACCAAATTAAATAGCATTGTTGTTTCACAGCAACAACCAAAAATGTAGTTAAAACAAACAATATGCTTTAAATGCATAAGAAACTTGTTCTACACACAGGAGCTGTTTGAGGTCAAAAACCTGACAAATATCTTGAAATACATCAGCTGAACAATGTTTTAGATGTGGTAACTGTAGTATAAGCAGAATAATTAACTCTGGTCCTTTATTATTAGAAAATAATGCACACTCGAAGTTTCCAACATCAACACTTTGGGTGTGCATTATTTTTCGAATAATTCAGTGGCCTGGATTCTTTTCCTTATACAGTACATTATTGTCATACTGGTTTTGAAATATGTTTTATATTTAAAGTACATGTTTAGACATCTACTGTAAGTAAAATGAGTCAACACTATATATTGATTGACTTCCATGTAAGAGTATTTTAGTTCTTTCCTGTTGCTTATTCATGTTTTTCTTCTTTCTTTTGGTTAAAGGAGGCATCTTTGAGACACGGGAAAATGAACCTGTCAGTATGGATGAACTCGCCTTTAAATTTGCTGTTACAAGTATCAATCGAAACAGAACTTTAATGCCAAACACCACGTTAACCTACGACATCCAGAGAGTAAACCTCTTTGACAGCTTCGAAGCCTCCAGAAGGGGTAAGACTCTCTGATTAAATTGAATTTATTCAGATTAAATAAAACAGAAAGCTAATTGGAAAATATATGACTAATACAAACAGAAATTATAGTCACGTTAACTATAAATTATGGATTATATAAGACACTTTGGAATATGTCAAAGTACATTTCTGATGATTAAACATTTGATATATATTTTTGAAAATACAGTAGATATATAATACAATAGATGAATATGAATTCATCAAATTGTATAGTTATTTTAAATTCTTGAATAGTCAAGATGGCCAAGACAGTAGAATTAGTTATGTAATAATTTTTCTGTAGTATTTTAACATATCTAATAAGAAAAGAAAAATGTGGTATATGTGCATCTAATACTTGATAACATAAAGTGTACACATTGTCATGGAAAGTGTGTTTATGATCTAGTTTAATGAAAGCTGAATAGGTCTGCACGCTTTTGTTCTGTGCTCTCCTCTTTTCTGTCTCTATCACAAGTTTTCTCATGTCAACTGTCTTCTTCCCCCGTCTGTTGTTTTTCTCCATTTCTCTCATCTCAGTGTGTGACCAGTTGGCCCTGGGGGTTGCGGCAGTCTTCGGCCCCTCTCACAGCTCCTCAGTCAGTGCCGTTCAATCCATTTGCAATGCCCTAGAGGTGCCGCACATCCAGACGCGCTGGAAACACCCGTCTGTGGACAATAAAGACAATTTTTACATTAACCTCTACCCCGAGTACACCTCCATAAGCAGGGCTATCCTGGACATTGTCATTTTCTACAAATGGAAGTGTGTTACTGTGGTTTATGAGGACAGCACAGGTAAGTGACTGCTGTGGTTTTAGCAATGTGTGAGTTTTATAAAAGGGTTATTTGAAGGGCAGCTCAATGTGCTTTTTTGAGGTTTTGTTGAGAGGCTTTTTGAAGTAGGATCTTCACACCTTTGTGCTTCAGCAGCTTTAAAATGAGATGCTGGCAGGCCAGGAAATGTATTCTGAATTCTCTTTTCTGCTGGAAAAAGTGACTGATGTCCACATTCTATTATATTTAAAACAAATGGTAATTCAGACTGAATTAAATAGTAACCCAAGCATTAGTATAGTTGTCTGTTTTGGATGCTGGTCAAGTTTTATCGGTGAACATCAAACCAGCATAGAGACACCAAAATAAAGAACATAAAAACTTTGTTGTCAATATATTGATGTAAAAAAAAAAGTTTGAAATATACGGCATACTGTTAAACCACGGTCAGTATAAACTTTGGGCAAACAAACACCTATGTTGATCCTGAAACATTAGATCAAGGATACGTTTAGAGTTGAAGGTAA
This sequence comes from Danio jaintianensis, assembly GCA_903798115.1. Classification (NCBI taxonomy): domain Eukaryota; kingdom Metazoa; phylum Chordata; class Actinopteri; order Cypriniformes; family Danionidae; genus Danio; species Danio jaintianensis. The sequence continues at coordinate 14,107,871 of CAIGQV010018202.1, forward strand.
GTTTTGGCTTACAGTTATGTGCTTTTAAATCATTGTTATCCAACTACTATTCTCCCCTAATTTACAGTTAGGGTTTGTTTAGGGGTATGGATTACATTTTGGAACAGGAATAATGATGTTCCAGGATCAACCCAGATGTTAATCCAGGATCGCATTCTATTTGGCAAAATCATAGTTTGCATAATGTAGCTGAGCATTACCATCTAATTAGCATATATTGTTTTAAATAACCTGTGCATACTGTATAGCATTTATACGTGCATTTATAACCAGAGATTTAGGCTGAATGTATTAAATCTTGATTTTAGTAAATAGTTTTTTTTTGTGGTGGCGCAGTGGGTAGCGCTGTCGCCTCACAGGAAGAAGGTCGCTGGTTCGAGCCTCGGCTGGGTCAGTTGGCATTTCTGTGTGGAGTTTGCATGTTCTCCCCGTGTTCGTGTGGGTTTCCTCTGGGTGCATCGGTTTCCCCCACAAGTCCAAAGACATGCGCTATAGGTGAATTGGGTAAGCTAAATTGTCCATAGTGTATGTGTGTGAATGAGTGTGTATGGGTGTTTCCCAGTGATGGGTTGCAGCTGGAAGGGCATCTGCTGTGTAAAACATATGCTGGATAAGTTGATTAAGAAATTAATAAAGGGTGATTAAATTAATGATTAATAAAGGGACTAAGCCAAAAAGAAAATTAATGAACGAATGAATGTTTTTTTTTCTGCTTACATGAACAATTTTTGCTCCACAGAAAACACATACAACTCATTTTACCCCATACCTGTTAGAATTGGGATGAGATTTACTAACAAACTGTCTTTTTTAGCATGAACATTCTGCATTTATTGCATTCATTGATATGAAAATGAGATGTTACGTCTCATGTCTGTTCTTTAATTTTGCTCATTGTCGGTAAGTTTTCAGTAGGGTTGGGTACCGAAACCCGGTACCTTTGTAACCGGTATGTACCGGACCGAATCAGCATATGAATTTCGGTGCCTAATTTTGGTGCCACTGGTGCTGCGACAAGGATGTAAGAAGCATCAAGGGGTGCATCAAAGGCACACATAGGTACGCGTTGTGTCACACCATCTCTAAACATTTAATTCTAAACAACTTTGAGGGATACGGACACCATCGGCGATGTTAAGCGTTTGTTCTTGTTGCTTTGATATAGAAGGCAAAGTGCGCAGTGCAGCGCATCCAGTGAGCGACTCCCTTCATCAACACGCATGATCGCGTTCATCTAATTTGCTTAAACTAAGCGATCTAAAGTGCAGCTATATTTTACAAGCAAGGATTCTGACACAGCAACGTACAGCAAATGCTTTACAAAAGTTGCGTGTAAGGGGGGAAACACATTAAACTTATGAAAGTTGAGGGCTCATGGAATCAACTTAAAGCAGGGGTGTCCAAACTCGGCCCTGTAGGGCCGGTGTCCTGCAAAGTTTAGTTCCAACCCAAATTAGACCTGAGCTAGCTAATCAAGCTCTTACTAGACTTTCTAGAAACTAGACTTTCTCCTTGCAGGTGTGTTGAGTCAAGTAGGAGCTGAAATCTGCAGGATACCGGCCCTCCAGGACCGAGTTTGGTCACCCCTGACTTAAAGGCAGAGGAATGTCTTTGACAGCTTGCAACATCATCTGGCATTTTCATTGACTACGTTTACATGG
>CAIGQV010018202.1:14109931-14122359 GCA_903798115.1 Danio jaintianensis
TCCGATCTCAGGCGATCGCACTTCTGGTAGATATAATCATTTACACCTTCAACAAATATTGATAAATTTCACAATTCTTAATACTGGAAAAAACAAACTAACAAAAAAAAGTTCTCACAATTATGGAAAGGGAAAAAAATAAAATAGAATAAAAATATGAAACAAGCATTTTCACTGTAAGAAAAAACTTGATTGTTTCTTATTTAAGCTACAAAAGTCCTTCAGTCAAGAGCAGTGAGTGATTTTGTCTTTTGTTGTCTGATTAGTAATGATAAAAATATAGGAATATAGTGTGCTGTCGCTTTAAGAACCACGCACTTCCAATTGACATGCCTTTTCATTCTCAACTCTTTACATTCGTTTATTACATAACAAACAAGGGTCAATGTGAATAATCACTAAGCACCACGTTTTGACACATTTTTGCATGTATTTTACCATTAAAGCTCTCACCTTAAGATGACTTTAGATGTGTGTGCTCTGCTCATCTCTAAGGCTGTTGTGTGCATGAGTTCTCTTTTGCGCTTTTAAAAACATGAATGAATCGAATGAAACTGAGCTTTGCAGCACAATAAATTCTTAGCCTACTGCTGGAAAGGGGTTGGGATATGATGCAATAATCATTTTATCTCGATTACTTTTTTCATAATCATTGGAAGCCAAAATCGAAACTGAATTTTTATTAATTGCACAGCACATATTTTATGATGGCTTAAAATTAATCAACATTAATTGTATCCAAAATAAAAGTTTGTTTTGACATGATATATGTGCGTGTATTTTTTGTATGTATGTATGTATGTGAAACACACACATACATAGAAACAAAACTATACAATACAAATTTGTTACATAGATATTTAAATTTAAATATAGTTTTGTATCATATACACATATTTTATATCTAAATGTAAATAAACATTTTCTCAAAAGTATGCATGCATGTGTGTATTTATATATACAAAATAAATATACACAGTACACACACTTAAATTATGTCAAAACAAACTTTCATTTTGGATCCAATTAATAGCAATTTGTTTTTGCCCAGCACTAGTATTTATGTTATGTTAGAATTTATGAACATCTGTCCTGTTTCACATAGTAAATCAATTCTCCTCCTTCTGTTAATTAAAAAAGCTGAAAAAACCCACCAACACACTGCATCAAAAATAATCATATTATATGCAAATTCACCAACACACTTCATGCGATCCCCTGATGGCATCAAACTAATTTGGTGAGTGAATCAAATGCAGACAAACAAGCCTAGAGTTTAATTGCAAGCACAAGTCAAAGCAAATGGAAAACTGTCCCTGCAAACAGTTCTATTACTACAGCTTAAAATGAACATGCTGACACTAGAGCCATTGTAAAATTGCTTGCAACAGATAGAGTCTGTGTCAGATTGACCAGTTTCGAAATGATTAGCGCTTCTGATTCATAGCCAGTGACTTGGATCGAAATCATTAGGAGTGCTCGGGGAACAGATGCCAGCTCAAATATACCCTAGTATTTACACATTACACAGTCTCAGCTGTAGTGTGCAATTTGTCTTGGATTCCTGTGAGCCCGTCTGTTTGAAAAATACAGATTACGCCCAACTTTATGTCTGGAAATGTTATTTGATAGCACAATTTATGATCATCGCTTGAAAGCATGTCATTATATGGCCAAGTCTAAATCAAGGCAAATAGCTGTTGTCTATAAATAAAAGGCTTTCATACCTCCATTGTTACTGAGCATCAAAGAAATTGAACTTTTTGTTCCTGAGTACAGCAATCCTGTTCCCCAAATCGGCGTTTTGGTTGTGCGATTATGACTTGCATATTTCTTTATTCATGTCATGTACTCTGAACTCGTGTAGTAGCGCTGCCTTCATAAGAAATTCATGTCTCTAATATTAGTTTGCCACTCATTTTATTGAATTTTCAATACGGGAGACTGCGTGGAACATTTTCTTCAAAATAATGTAGGGTTTTCATTCTGTAATCCAATTTAGAGGCCTTTGAAGTTTTGTCACTGGATTTTAGAATTAATTATTAAAGCCACATTATTTATTAAATGGTTAGAAGGTTGTGCGAAATGGACAATGTGTTAGAACGCTTTGACACCAGGTTCGATTGCCTGGTCCGAATTCGTGTTCAATTAATTCTGAATCACAATATGTTTGCGTCATGTGCCAATTGTTTACTGCTGTTGCTAGGTAACAACAGTGGTAAGTTGGGCACTGTTGCTGGCTTGTCTTACATTTGAACTCAGAACAGGATTTTAAACATTTAGTGTTATTTTATTGTTTTTGTTTATTTAATGAGCAGCGCATGGATCTGTTTCTCACGAATGTATTGCAATTCGATCCTCAGCAATTGCAACTTACTTTGAGGATTTTATGTATAGCTATGTTCAAGTCAGAAACAAACTACCTGGAAATCGTTTTAATTTATGTGACGTAAAATATGGTTTATAGGGCTGGGCGATACAGCAAAATAAATTATCACAATATAATGTTTCATATCATTCAGTATCGATAATTATTGAATATTTTTTACAATACATTTAGGAATATTAGGATTTTTTATTTTTATTTAACCACTTTATTTTAATTTACCAACATTATTAAGGCAAATAGTTTTTATAGTCAAAAACAAAAAAATATTAAACAAAAATATCTTTGTCTCTTATTATAGTCTTATTATAAAATAAACATAAGTGTTAAAGAGACTCTTAAACTTGATAAATAAAATGTTACAAAGTGTGTGCAATGGTAAAGTGTAAATGCTGAACAATCAACGCAAACTTTAAGGTAGATCAACATCTGTAAGATCTCAATAATGATACAGTAAACCTCAAACTCTGTAAACAAAACAAATTTTGATAATCAAATCTGAGCTTTCAAGTAAAGGAACCAACCATCATTATTCAAGTACATATTGCAACATTACAAATTGTGAAGTTGAATGAATACATTACCCCATCCTAAAACATTCTTTCAGATGGGGTGCTAGTGGCTGGAATGCACAAGAAAAGAAACCAAAAAGTCCTTTTTTATTTACAATCTCCTCATTGCTGCTAGCCAAGGCACTCATTTTCACGTGTGTTGTTACTCTGACCTGAGGTGGCGATGACAAAACCCAACCAGAGTCCGTTCACATATTGTGTCTAAAAGCACGGGAAAAGTGCGCAGCGCATGGTTTCATTCACCATTTTCAATGAGCTTTGCACTCGCGCTCCCCTGGCGTCTCTCGTAACTAGACGACCATCAAACATTTTCTTAGAGGATGTCAAACCATTGCTGCAGTTCCAATACAAGTTTTATATATGGAGAATATAAAAAAGCACTGCAGTGTTTGGGTGCTCTGTGTTTGTCTGGGGTAATTAGTCTACCGTTATTACTGAAATGTGTATATTCCATACAAAGTGTGAAGCAGATTGGTTAGTTCTAGTTACATGAATTGCGGTGCACTCACGGCATTCTGGGAAGTTGAGATGTTTTCAACAAGGTGTGTCTGAAAGAAATGCTGAAAAAATGCGAGCGCGTCACGTGCACACCGCTTGCACACCATGTGCTTGTTGCTCCCTATTTGAGCGCCATGCGCCTTGATTGGAAATAACCCTAAGCTTATTGGCATTCCATCCAAGGTGCACAAAAATGGGTAACACTTTAGTTTAAAGGTGACTTAGTTACACATGTTCCTTGTACAATTACATGTAACTAACCCTAAACCTAACTTGCATTCTAACGGCAACCATATAGTAATTACATGTTATTAATGAATATTACTCATTAGTTAAATGAATAAATGTAACTATGTCACTTGTAACTACATACAATATAGTGTAACCCAAAAATGAAATAGAAGTTTTTTATTTTAGTTTTGTGACTCTCATTGAAGAGCACAGGGACCCCTAAACTTGAAACATCTGAATCTGAGCTTGTCTGGTTGTTAATGTCCTGTAGTAATTGATGAGTTAATAAGGAGGAAATTAGTGTCCTAAACAATCAGTATTCATTCACAGCATTGTCACATTTTAATGTGCAAATGTTACATTTGATTGACTGATCAGTGATCGAGCCTCTTTAATGCAGCAGTTGCTCATTTATAGCGATGTGTGATTGTTAATTAGGGCTGTTAATTAAAACAAAATATCAAAGATTACATGCAGAAATGTGTTACCTTGGCAAATAATGGACATTAAAGACATGTAAGTATCTAAATGTTCAATTGTTACATAAAAAAATAAGTACAGTAGTGAAGTAAAAAATACTGTACTTTGAACTGTAAATAACATGGTACAAACCACATATTTCTGCCTCATCATATAGTCAAAATCCACATTAGATTGCAGTTGGAAGTTATTACATCCAAACACTCAGTGTGGGTTTATTGAGAGTTTTAAGTGAAAGTGTAATATTACTCTCATACTATTATAACTATAATTCTCCTGTTACCTTAGTGTAATTGACAACATGTACCATGAAATACAACATAATACATATAAGGTTGTAAGACAATGTTTTTACCCTGTTTTAAACTTTTTTCAACCTTTAGATAACTATATAATATATTGGGATCGAAAGGATATTAATGGGCAAGCCATGATGCCAAAATTCCAAGCGGACGTTTTTGTCTTTCTTTAAAACAAAATGTCCATATTTTAGACAAGATCCTTCTTCTAAATATAAGCTTTTTCATTGTCCAAGTGAGCTAGGACATGATCATCATGAGTTATGAAGATATGAAAATGAATAATGATTGTATTGTTGGACTTCAGATCAGCAGGAGCTGAGGCAACTAAAATAATGCTGTGTAATGAGCTGATTTATAATAGTCACAGTAACATTGTTGCTGAAATCTTAATAGTAATTAGCTTTTAAAAATACTCACTAGTGAGGCATTACTGCCCAACAGTGGTTGTGGTTGTGTTTTTTCTGAGGGCATTGCATCATGTTGCTTTGTGGATGTCTGAAACCCACAGCCCTCTGGTCTTTTGATCCAGCATAGACGGAGCCATTAGGCTTTCACCATGCTACTTTTTAAAAGGATATTTCTGGATTTCTCCAGCCTTCACTGCTATTCTCAGGTCTGATGGAATTATTAAAACGATTTAGAGCTGTCTGCAATCATACTTTAGTGAAAGTATCATAGGTGAACATTATTATCTAATAATACTGAGTGACTCTTACTTACTAATGCCTTTGTCAGGCCTGTTTGACTTTTAGATAACGTTTTGACCTGCTTCAGTTGAACGCATCATTTTTCACCACTATAGACTGAGTGCTTTGATTAAAGAGAATCTGGAAAGAAAAAAAGAATCTGATTGTTATGTATCAACTGAATAGATGAGTCCCAATTTATGGTCCCCGTAAACATCTGCTATCACACTGGGGAAATCAAAAGTGTAATTACTGCGGCTCATGATGAGTTTGTTTCTCTTCCATTGCTCCCCACCTTCAATCGCTCTTTTGTGTTCTGCCGTTTCAAGGTTTAATGCGTATGCAGGAACTGATCAAAGCTCCATCTAAAAACAACTTGAAGATCCGTATCCGCCAGCTGGCATCGGGAGGAGGTGACAGTCGCCCCCTTCTGAAGGAGATGAAGAAAGAGAAGGAGTTTTACGTCATCTTCGACTGCTCCTACCAAGTAGCCGCCGAGCTTCTCAAACAGGTGCGGCGTTGTGAACTTTTCCTGAACTCAGTTTGAAATGGATTGAAAATGAGAGTGAAGTGCTCTTGCGTGCTGAGAGCCAGCGGGATTTCAGAGTTGTACTTTAAAGCAGATAAATGTAATACAGTAGTGTGGCATGCTGCCTTTATTTCTGAATTCTGCTGAAACTGACTTATTTCACACTCGGCCCTTTCTTTCCCTTCCGGATTCTTCCCAAAACATGGTTTGTTGTGTTTGTCTCTTGCAGCTGATGTCAATGGGCATGATGACGGAGTACTATCATTTCTTCTTCACTACATTGGTGAGTCTGAAAAGCTCCCTGCTTGCTATTAATCAGGGCTTTTCATAACATTAGATGATGAGCAGGCGAAGCGATTTTTCTTCTTTTTCTGAAATTTCATAATTGGTGCTTGTCAGATTGTACGGTATGACCCCATTGACAGGAAAATCTTATGCGCCCTGGGCAACAATTGTTTTTCATGTCAGACTGTACAATGTTCATTGTAATTTATGTTTGGCAGCACTCACTGGGTGTTAAATATCACGAATTGTATTCTGACATTCTCATTGACAAATCAAACTGAAATGGTGGCAGACAATTGTATGGGTTTGCGCTAATGTTGGAAAAGGTTGAAAAGCGGTTTAGAGTTTCCTTAGTCTGCCGCGGCTATAATAGAGGGGCATTTTTCTTTCAGAAATGAATTTAGAAGAGTGACATGAATAAATTGTTATTATACAATTATAAGAATATAAGAAAAAGAATATAAATATACACATCATAAATAAGCCACACACAAAGTAGAATGTAATTAAATCTATTTGGATCTATTTCCAATTTTTTTTATTTACATAACATACACACATATATTTATATACATGTATATATGTGTGTATGTTATGTAAATAAAAAAAATTGGATGCAATTAATCACAGTGAATCATTTGGCAGCTCTGCACATACACACACAGGATTTATGGATTGTGTAGATTTAATTTGCCAAGACATCAGTTGTTAAATTCAGTACATTCTACTTTTATTAAATCAAATTCCAAGTCAATTCCTGTAGAATTTTTGCACAGTCTTTATATGTGATCTGATAACAGGGGCTTAAGGCTGCACAATTAAACTTTTCATCTCTTACAGTGCAAAAAAACATGAATAATCTATATTTTTTCAGAGCTCTTAAGGCTAAATCTATACCAACTCTTATTGCCTTGCAGGATCTATTTGCTTTGGATCTTGAGCCGTACCGCTACAGTGGAGTCAACATGACTGCCTTCCGCCTCCTGAATCTTGATGATTCGTATGTGGCTTCTGTGATCCAGAAGTGGTCCATGGAGCGCCAGCTGGCACCCCCTAAACCTGAGAGCGGATTGATGAGCGGCATCATGACTGTGAGGATCAGCCTGCTGTCATGCTGTAGTCCATATTTTCAGTACAATATTTATAAAAAATATACATTTTCATAACTTCACTTATTGAAGTTGCAAAAACAGTTTATTTATGGCTGCTGATTCTGAACTTTTATCAGTAATCATTCTTCTTGATTTTGAGACCTTTTTGCATAGTGTTTTATTGGAGACAACAGTTTGGAATTATTAGTATTCCTTTGCCTGGTTTAGATCTTATTTATTGAGTACCAACTCAGTTTGTTCAAATTAAAAGTTTTATAACTCATAACTAGTGTGCACCTCAGGGCTCTGTTTTGGGCCCTCTTCTGTTTATCATTTTTATTTTGCCTTTAGGTCACATTTTCTTTAATCAAATCATACAATTGAATGCAAAAATAGAAAACTGTCTTAATGTTCAGTTATTTGTTCATACTGATCCTTTACAATTGCATGAACCGGTCAATTCAGAGTCACACCGGTTACAAACACTGGCAGTGTAAATGCACAATCTTAACTTTTCCCATAAGCCCTTTCTTCACAATTAGAATAACCAGGATTAAGTCTCACTGCTGTTGACTAATCTACCCTTCCTCCAGAAGGCACTGTAGATACTGCTAGCACACTCAGACTCATTAGACATGCATGAAGGGCTTAAAGCAGAAAGCATCGGGAGATGTATTCAAATCTATTTTTACCATCCAGGTCACATTTTAGCACTGAATAACATTCAGAGAAACATAAGGTGTATGTGGCAGGGGACCAGGGAGGGGCTCGGTTCTCGGTTAAATTAAACTTAAATGGCATTAGGTAACGTACTGTGGATTGGTAAACAAAAACACCTTCTGTGTGTAATGCATTAATGTGGAATTTGGTTATACCAAGAGTATGTTTTGTGTGTAAAATCATCTTTTTTCCACAGACAGCGGCTGCGCTCATGTATGACGCAGTGTTCATGGTTGCTGTGGCATCTCAGCGGGCCACACAGATGACAGTGAGCTCCCTGCAGTGCCACAGACACAAACCCTGGAGGTACGGCCCGCGCTTCATGAACTTGTTTAAGGAGGTGAGGATATTGTGCTTTATGTAGCAAAACACATTTCATTGATTTGATTTGTAGACTAGATTATGTCTGTGAGGAATAGTGATGAGGTGCTGACAGTTTATTTGTGAAATATTCTTACAGTTAATATCTCCATTCATTACATTTAAATGTTTAAATATTTACTTTGAAAAAGTACAATGGAGATCATAATTAGAGAACTCTAATAATAATAATAATAATTATTATTATTATTATTAATGGTAATAGTAATGAAAACAATAATGACTGGAGTACAAATTTTATTTGAAACTACATACAATAAGAAAGCAATTATTTTAAATTTTAATAAATATTTAACAATTAAAAAAAAAAATTTAATTTAATAAATGCCGCCTTGATGAACAGAATAACTTTCTTTAAGGTTTTAAGGTTTGATTGTGTCTATGGGGTGCAAAACAATGTGTGTTTGTGATTCATTTGTAAAAAAATCACGTTATTTGTTCACATATCTTACCTTCATTTTATACAGCTACTGAGCTAACATGGAAATGACCATCATATTTCCTGGTTCCTCCTATAAGGCCCGCCCTCAAAGGGCTCTGATTAATTAGTCAGCTAACCTCATGTGTTGTGATTGGAGGAGGATCAGCTGTACGTCACCAGGAAACATCATGCCTCTCTTGCATGCTGTCTGTCAGACTGTAAATAATGTCAGTGAAGCCGTATCAGTTTGATTAAAATTAAAATTAAAAATTGCTTGTCAGATATAGGCTTATCTTTCAGAAAATAATTAGTTTGAATTCTACTATGCAACACTGTTATGCATAGTATTTTAATTGAGATAGCATTGAAATCCATGGTATTTCATATTTAGACCCTATTTCCTCTTTAGATCATAATTTATCAGGTTGATTAATTAAAGGTTTTTTCACATTGATTTCTCACATAACTAGTGGTGTTCATCAGGGCTCAGTTTTGGGCCCTTTTCTGTCTTTTTAAGTATTTTTATTCTTTAGGTCAAATTGTTCATACATTTTCTTAAAATGTTGTTTACTGATGAAACTGTCTGTCTTCAAAGCCTTCAACATTCCTACCTTCTTCTCTTTGGGCTTGCTCTTTTAAAATTAAATCATGGTTGACTGTATCTGCAATTTTGTTGAAGTTAATTGTGAGGAAACTGAGATCCTAATAATGGATACTGAATATCTGACTATCAACAATTCTGTTAGCTCCCCCTTTCCTTCAGATTAATGGGAAAGTTCACCCAAAATTGAAAATTCTCTCATTATTTACTCTCCCTTGACTTGTTCCAAACCTGTTTGGGTTTCTTTCTTTTTTTGAAGACAAAAGAAGATATTGTGAAATCTGTAGCCATTGACTTCCATAGTATTTTTTCTACTATGCAGGTCAATGGATACAGGTTTTCGGCTTTCTTCAAAATTTCCTTTTTTGTGTTCAAAAGAAGAACGAAACTCAGAAAGTTTTATAACCACTTGAAGGTGAGTAAATTAAAATATTTGGGTGAACTATCCTTTTAGAGTCTGGATACGGACAGAGTAGTATCATCTGTGAAGTATTAATTGCCTTTCACTGTCTCTTACAGCTAATAGCACAAGCTGTTCCAGTACATTCGCTAGTTACATCTCGTACTTTTGTTGTCTCACCTATTCCCTTCTCAGTGGTGTATCACAAAAGCTTCTTTATAAACTTAAATTGATTAAATACCAGATTCAATTTTACTAACACTTATAAATCTATTCATAACCTGGCATCTATCTCTGCAGTCCTCTTCATTTTTTTTTAATACATAAAGTTGAAGTCAAAATTATTAGACCTCCTGTGAAATTTTTATTCTTTTTCAAGTATATCCCACCTTTTTCACAGTATGTCCTGCAATATTTATTTCTTTTGGGGAAGGTCTTATTTCTTTTAGTTTGACTGGAATAAAGTCAGTTTTACATTTTTTTAAAACAATTTTAAGGTGAATATTATTAGCCCCCATAAGATTTTTTTTCAACTGTCTACAGAACAAACCACTGTTGTCCAATAACTTTCCTAACTATTCTACCTTGCTTGTAAACATAATAACCTAGTTAAGTCTTTAAATTGCACATTAAGCTGAACACTAGCTGAAAAATGTTATTCACTGTCACCATGGCAAAAACAAAATAAATTGGTTATTAAAATGTATTATGTTAAAAAAAATTCTTGAAAAAACCTTCTCTCTGTCAAACAAAATTTGGGAAATATTTTTAAAAGATTTAGGCCTAATAATTTTGACTTCAAATGTAAATGTCGCACTCTGTTAGCAAGCGTCGTCAAATAAAACCACCAACGTGTAACTGCAGTTATCAAACAGGTTTCCAGAACAATTTTCGCTGTCATTAAAAAAATATGCAGCTCCAGCCTGAAACCTGTGGGTTGAGCCAGTGTTGCTGTTGTCGGCAAGAACAGGATGCTCAATTAGACAGAACTGCTTTAAAAATGGCACAGAGCCACAGTGTTTACACTTTTTGAGTGAAATTAACCTTTAAAAGGCATGTTTCATTTCCGCATGGCAAACCGGGAATGGAGAGAAAATACAGAGCATCTGAAAAATGATGCACTTCGACTTCAAGTGTGTGTAAGTGTCTAATTAGGCTTGTTTTGAGTTGAGCGAGCTCAGAGTTAGTTTCTTTACATGCCAACATCGAGACACGACACTAATGAGTCCAGATGCTCTATTTTAACGACCCATAAACTCTGTATTACAACACCATTAAAGCCATAAAATACTATGCTGTAAGGGGACTCTCTAGCACAGACACGAAGCTAGAAAATGCCTAATGCGTCAAATGTTGTCGGGTGCAAAATCACCTCAATGTGCTGTAGCCATTCCATTCTATTCTTCATTTTTACTGCAACAAGACTGGAGTGTTTTAAAAAGCCCTCTTCATTTTGTTTACTTGTGTTCTTGCTTGTCCTGTCTATTTAAGTCGTTTTCACTCACTTAAGTACTATAATGTGAATTTCGGTGCCGCTAATCAACTGTGACAGCAGGCTGAATGGGTATAAATGTAGTATTTGTTTATGTCGACCCGCTGGGCAGGAGATGCTGATCAGTGCTGTTTTGGTTCGGCTTTTATGAGGAAATAACCTACAGAATGGGTTATGTGCCATATAATTTTAAATTATGCCGCTTCTGTACTGTAGCAGGAGAAGGGGAGAAATGTTTTTACACTTCATTTAAGGAGCACTGATTGTATTACAGTGCATATGATTTCTGCCGAAAGGGCATTGCATGTGAGACTCACAGCTATAGTTACACGTGTAGTGGAGGTTTTACATGGTGTTTATCCCTGCTTGAGGGAAAATTGTAGGGTTGAAGTGAAAAATAAGTATCATTATGTTATTTTTGACACCACATATTTTTGTGATCTCACCTATTTGGGTTACCACATTCTGCATCTCAAAATCTGCAAGTGATATAAGTGTCGTCATTATCAAATTATCCACTGACAAGCTTTTTTTTTTTAAGTGTTGCAATAATCAATTGCAATAAAGTTGCTATAACTTTGCAGTTACTCTGAAGTTACTAGTTTTTCCCATAAAAAAACACATTTAAATTTGTTAAAAAAAAATTGGATTGTTTAAAAAATTATAATATTTGTATTAATTAATAGGACTTATAAAAAAAAATTATAAGCAAATTCCACAACCTTTAGTGTATCAGATATAATTTTATTGTTTTTACCCTCATAAGTAGCCTAGAATCTTAAATATTTATTATTAGTTATATGTAATTTGTTTTTATCCTACAATATTTAAAACCTTCTTTTTCATGTTTACAAAAGCCCTAAACAATTAAAATCAATTATAATAATAAATGCAATAAATTAAAAAAATGTATTAATTGTCATTTTTATTAATTACAAATGTATTCATTATAATAATATTTTATTTTATTATTTTTGTCCATTAACAATTAAAATTAATTATAATGAATGCAATTAAAAAAACATTATTGATTTCAATAAATAATAAACATTTTGTGAATTAATTCCAGGATTGATTAGTGTCTCAATCTTCATTCATTTTCCTTCGGCTTAGTCCCCTTATTAATCAGGGGTCGCCACAGCGGAATAAACCGCCAACTTATCCAGCAAATAATATATTTTTTAAGTCTGGCTTAATGCTGAAAACATTTCTTCCCTCACCCCAGAAAGCAGAGACATTTATAGTAACCGGTCATCTGGTCATTTTTAGCCACCACTGCATTTCAGTGGATATGACAGTACATCAGTGAGTGAAGTGAAGTGAAGTGAAGTGAAGTGTAGTGTGGCCAAGTAT
>CAIGQV010018202.1:14130089-14140970 GCA_903798115.1 Danio jaintianensis
GAACTATCGATTTAATGATATGTAAAAACTAATTAATCAAGCTATTTTGAAAAACATCCCACGATGCCACGTAAGTCTTTTTGATTTTTGTTTTGTTTTTGTTGTGTTTTGTTTTGTTTTGTTTTGTTAAGGGTTTTTGTAACATGGCTCTTTTCAGGTGATTTATCAAAGCAAAATGTTTTGGTTTCTTTTACGTGTGAAAGTTTGTGCAAGTAGTCCAAGGTTTAAATAAGAAGATAAATAAATAAATAAATAAATAATGACATTTGTGATTTTCATCTTTCTGTAAAAAAATCTGTTTTAAAATATTAATAAAAATAGCTTTTCTTTTATGACCTTCATAATCTATTTTATTTGTCAGTAATATAAGGAAAACATCTCACAGTCTACAATAGAGCCATTTTGCACATCTTTACTTTAAATGAACTTCATCAAACAACAAAAGGCTTCAAACAGACAGTCATTTTTTATCAAAGCCCTGTTGTGGGATCCCTCCCTGCAGGCACAACTTGTTTACATCTCAGTGAAGTGAACTTCAATATTAGCTGCATCTATCTGCATCTTTTTTTTCACCAGCAGTCAAAGTGAGTTCTTTTTATCCTCTTTTCCAGATAGCTGACCTGGCCGTCGCTCCACTGACCATCACTTATGTCAGAGAGAAGGTTATTGACTTCTCCAAACCCTTTATGACCCTGGGCATCAGCATACTGTACCGCAAACCAAACGGCACCAATCCAGGGGTGTTTTCCTTCCTCAACCCCCTCACCCCAGATATCTGGATGTACGTGCTGTTGGCCTGTCTGGGAGTGAGCTGCGTGCTGTTTGTGATTGCCAGGTACGATTGGAGATTTAGGCTTAAAGACCAAAGCACACTTGGGTTTTATGTGTATTGGAGGGTATACATTGCTCAGCATAAATGAGTACACCCCCTTTTTAAAATTATATTTTTATCCATTTCTCAGTGAATACTGCCAAAAAACAAATGTTGGTGCATTTAAACAAAACCGTTTTAATAGACAGTTTCTAATTAAAGATTAATTAAAATGTTTATTCAAGGAAGTAATTAAAAAATAATTAATTAATTATTCATTCATTCGTTTTCTTTTCGGCTTAGTCCCTTTATTAATCTGGGGTCGCCACAGCAGAATGAACCACCAACTTATCCAGCATATGTTTTACACAGCAGATGCCCTTCCAGCTGCAACCCATCACTGGGAAACATCCATACACACTTATTCACACACATACACTACGGACAATTTAGCTTACCCAATTCACCTATAGCGCATGTCTTTGGACTGTGAGGGAAACCGGAGCACCCAGAGAAAACCCACGTGAACACGGGGAGAACATGCAAACTCCACACAGAAATGCCAACTGACCCAGCCAAGGCTTGAACCAGTGACCTTCTTGCTGTGAGGCGACATCGCTACCCACTGTGCCACCGTGACTCCCATTAATTAATTAATTGAATTAATTATTTATTTATTTATATTTATTTAAAGTTTTATTTGAAGAACATCTTTAGGTATAAAAAGATAATACATTTAAATTACGAGGTATTGCGAAAAAATGACAAACTACAAAATCTCAAGTAAATTTTATATTTTTTATGTTTCTCTTGATTTTTCCTGTTTATTAAAATTGTATTTAATATTTTTCCCCAACATATTAATTTGAGTGTAAATGGTTTTTAGACTGTAATCTTTAGTTTTTTTTTGTTGTTGTTGTTAGATTAGTTCCAGTTTTGGCTTTGGTACTCTAATGTACACGCACACATGTAGTATTGTAAAGCTTCATGTAGAAAATATTAATTTGAAAGAGCGATCTGTGAGGTGTGTACTCATTTGTGCTGAGCACTGTACATACGGTTTGTGTGACTTGAAATTAATTATCAGCACAGTATGTGTGTATTGTATGCACACACGTCAGATTTTTCCGATCTGAATAAATAGGTTTGCAACTTACATAAATGCTTTATATAAACATAAAAGCATTTGCACATTTGCATTGAATAGTTTGTCTGCTACTTAATTTGTTCACAAAGTTACAGTCATAAACCGAGCTGTTGATTCACATTCAGAAAAGAAACGGACTTAGACAGGTGATATTTAATGTTTACTATAATATTGGATAATCTCTAAACATTTTAGATGAAATTTTACATAAAAATAAAAACAAGTCTTGGGAATCCAAATGAAGCCTATTAGAATCAGAATCAGAAAGAACTCTATTGCCAAATGTGCTAGCACACACAAGGAATTTGTCTTAGTGATAGACAGAAGCTTCCAGTGCAGACAGTACAAAAAAGTACAAACATAGTGCAGACTATTTTTAAATAGAAAAAAAATAATGACTTTTAGATGAAGAATGACTATTAGATGACTATTAAGGATTGACTATTAGAATGACTTTATCAACCTCAAACCCTCTGGAGAATGTTTTTTTTTAAAAGTGGAGGGGCTTCTTGAATTGTCCATTGGGTGACCACCTGGTTTATATTCTCTTGCTGGACAGAAGATGTGAATCTGGGGGACAATTCAGAACACATGGGGGAGAGATGCATTCAGTAGTATTAAAGTAATAATAATACTGCTAATTAAAATATTGCTTTACATAACATACTATGAATCGCTAATAATTGTGTTATTTGTGACAGGAAATTTGAATGATACAATGAAATTCACCTGGCAGGAACTGTTTCTACTAAACATAAGGAGCTGAATATAGTAGAGAAACTGAATATAGTAGAATTGACATACTTTTACTGGACTCATCTTTACCTTAATTGTTTTGAGTAGGAAATACTTCTACAAAGAAGTCCAGGTCAGTGTAGCGGTTCACTTTTAATTTGCTGGTTCCTTTGCTCCACAAGTGTTTGTATGTCATCATCAGTCATAAAAATCATTAAATATGTTTTGTTTTGTTTTTTCCACTGGAAAATAACAGACAAGCAAAAGTGCTGTTTTCCTAAATATCAGCACAAGAGCATAATCACAATATATAGTAAATGTGTGTGGAAACAATGTAATATGGATGATCTATTCTGTATCATCATATGTTTTGAATAAATAATTTCAATAATTACTTCAATTAATTAATTACATTTGTTTATTACTTTTTTGTCAGTATGGTACACCTGGACTGACAATGGCAAAAAAGACACTGGTTTTAATGAGCACTTCGAAAACTATGCAGTCATTTATGTGTACACTAATATTCATTAAAAAAAACTATGTATACTTTGAGCAATCACTTATGCATCTTGAAAAATTAGCAAAGCAAATGTGCAAATTGGTTGTTAGATCTAGGAACAGTGACCCACTTCTTCAGAAACATCTTTCAGATGTTGTAAGTTTGACATTACACGCAAAGCCACATTATCAGGGTGTCATTTGAAGAATATTGCTGTTATCTGCTGCTTAAGGGAACATTGTACATCTCTCTTTGAAGCTGTCAAGAAGTTTTTACACCCTCGACTTCTGTCTGATTTCAAATCTAAAGCTGTTTTGCAGATCGTGCCGATAGATATCACGTTGCTTTGTGGGAATGCAGTGTGTTTTTTCTCAAATTATATCACTGCGCTCACGAGTTGCCAGAATCAAAATGCTGATTTGATCTCGAAAAAGATCAATAAGTAATAAACAGCACCCAGACTTTATTATATTGCTGACGGGTTTTGGATTAATGATGTAAAAAAAATCAGTTATGGACGTCCTGATGCACCAATAAGTGCATTATGCAGCGTCTCAGTCGGTAATGTTTTGTTTTTTGCATGAGGATGAACAAGGCTGTATCCGAGTCCATTAAAATCCAGTTCATAGCAGCTACCCAAATAGAACATGAAGCAAGCCAGATGATTGGTCATTTCAATTAAAATGCAAATGGGCTATGAAATGGGTGTCCAACCAGACCCTTTTACTGGACAGCTGGCGGGGTCTTTGTGTTACAGAGGACTCATTTGCGCCAAGTGACCCATTTGTTCACAGAGACGTCCTGCTGGGGGTCTTTTAAACTGTGATCTTGAATTTTGGCAGCTCTGATAGCCGATGAACAGCAGTTTACAGAGCGAGCGTCTGCACACCACAAGGCATGACGGATGAGTCTTCTGACATGTTCTGATCAGGCATCGATCCACTGTGGGGCTTTTATAAATGACCCAATTATTGAGTGCTAGGACGGAGGATGTGCCTTTCAGAGGCTAGCCGTGTAGCCGTAATTGTGTTCTTTTCTGCTTTCTGGTAAGGTGTAAAAGTAAATGTCTTAAAGCCTACTGTTACTGATGGACTGAAAATCTCAAGAATTGGGTTGTTTCAGCTCATTTTTAAATAAGTAAATTGATAAAGCAGCAAACATAATTTATTTGAGTGTAGGTTGAGGTTTATTAAAAATGTAATCATTTTCATGATGTGATGATATTAATTGAAATAATAGCAGAATTAATCAAAGAAGTTACATTGAATGCATAAACATTACAAACATTGAACATTCAATTTACAGCCTTTTAAATTAAACTGTGTGCAAACTACTTAATGTATTAATTAAAGCATTATTTATAATTAAGCTTATAATACCTTTTGATTAAAGGTTAATTATAATTAATAACAAAGTTTACAGATTTAATTGACAACCCTATAAATGTTATATTTTAATGAACATTAAATCCGTTCAAAGAAGCACATTTTAGTTTACCTTACATCCGTTTCAAGCCTGCCACCCTCAAAAAATTAGATGTTTATTAATCTTCAGTCTGAGCAGTTATTGATAGCCTTTAGCAAGAAGAAAACTTTTTTTTTAACTGCTCTGCAGTTTAGAAATTGCCAAACACGCAGCCTCTCAAGCGCAGTATTAAACCCGGTCTTTGGTGCTCTCTTCATTTTTTTATCTGTGTAAAGCCTGTTTTCTGTGACTCCTGGCAGGTTCACACCATATGAATGGTACAACCCTCACCCCTGCAACCCTTCATCTGAAGTGGTCGAAAACAACTTCACACTGCTGAATAGTTTATGGTTTGGCGTCGCGGCTCTAATGCGTCAAGGTACGTTACACTCAACAATACATCGCTTCACCTGACAATAAAACAACATCAAACCAAGTGACACTCATTTAGAGAAAGCGCTTAAGGGGAACTAACTTTATGTATTTGCTAAAAATCACTTTGAGACCAGTCAGTTCAAATGAATAGAAAAAAAAGTATGTTTTTTTAATTTCATTTGGAGATTTTATGCAGTTGACATTCATACAATAGGGAATTGTAGTGCTATGAAGATGAAAATGCACCTCTGGCACGGTTATAAGTCACAACCAGTTATTAAATAGATATTTGTTCTGGCTTGCAAACTTTTAGCTGGGTTTCCTCTGGTGTAATAGATCCGATGCTAGCGAGGAGAGGTTTGCAGGTTCCGCTACAGAAGGCATGAAACAAAATGGATGACCTGTCAGATGTGCAGAAAAGTGTGAAACGCCAAGAGCGGCTTTAATGAGCACTGGAGAACCAGACAAATCATTATGCAGCGTAGTCTGACCTCACGTTACAAAGAGTTTTCTTCTGAAATATTAGATAAATCTTATTTACATCAGTGAGACTGCTCAGCCATGAAGAAGAAACGCTAACAGGAATTGTACAGAAAAAAATGGTGAAGTGCTGGCGCTGGTATTTCGTGTCACTGGTGGATTTTAGGATCATCTATTATGCTTAAAGCAGCTCTTTTAACACTAAAATGTAAACATAATGTAGCTTTCAGGTCAGACATGTATTAAAATAGGTTTTCAAACTTCTTAATGCAAAGGACCTTTAGTTATTTCAGTTATTAGTAATGCATTCATACTGTTAAATGCAAGTTATGTGTTTTTGAATCATGTGAAATGTGCTGTGATTTCTAATAATGCAGTTTATGTCCAATAAGCAAAACATACTCAAAGCAATACTATTTTGGTGTAATGTAATAGATGTTGTTGATAGTTCTTAATAAATGTTGTTTACAGTAAATGCCACTGCCATTTCTGTTTGTTTTATATGTACTGTAATTTTCTTTTCTTCTTTGAATACTTGGTAACACTTTACTTGAAGGGGTGTTCATAAGACATGACACGTCATGAATGTGAATGAGATTTTATGCATGTTTATAACAATATGTCATTAAGTGTCATTCGCTCAGTTATGACATTTTGAATGGAAAGATGACATTGTTTGTTTTGACAGCTTAACATAAACAAATACATCACAATCTGTTTTGTCATTGTCATGACAGCTTGATATTACCAAGAAAACAAAACTTCTCATAAATCTGTCATAAGCCATTATAAATATGTCATGAATTTTATGTGTCATTAATATATATATATATATATATTAATCAACTACAGACATGACATAACTGAGCAAATGACACTTAATAACAGTTATCATAAGCATGCATAAAATCTCATTCACATTTATGATGCGTTATGTCATGATTATAAAGTCTTATGAACACCCCTTCAAATAAAGTGTTACTGAATACTTTTATCAAAAAGTTTTTAAAAGATTTGTTGTGGGGTGAGGGGAACTAAATGAACCTACATGAAAAATATCACATGAGTAGATGTGCTATATGGCTCTATATCATCACGTCTATGATTCAGCCATATAAAATTGTAAAGCGAAACAGTCAGTATGTGCAAGGAAATTTGCAACATTAATACTTTTAATCTACAACCTCAGCAAACAGTCTTGAGCGTGTTCATGACAGTCATTCTAGGAATAGTAATATTTCTGTATTAATATTAAATATTTCTCAATACCTCAAAAAATGTAAAATAATAACTGATAAATCGATATTAAAAAACAATGTGCATATATTACACAGACAGTTATAGTTTTGTTAACTTATTACATGCAACCAAAATAAACAACTGAAAGATTTAATAAAAATGTTGTTTTGAAATATTGTTTTAAATAATACATGGAATAATATAAATGGAAAAAATATGAATAAATCATGTCATATTGTTATTTGATTGATGTTTTGATCCATAATAATGTATTGCTATTTGTAAATTACCTTGGCTAGCATTGTTTTTTTAAAAGTGATTAAAATATTTATGACATGACCTGTATTAATAGCATGAATGAGCTTTCTGAAAACAACACTTTCATTGTGTTAATTGGTGTGATTTATTCATATTCACATGTGCGTTTGAGAGTGTGTGTTTTGCATGTGTGTTTTTGCATTTATAACCCACAACTAAGCCTCCTACATGAGGTGAGAGAACTAACCTTGTCATCTTTTTCCAACATCTCATCAATTAAAAGCACAGGGTTTTGCCAGTTAGTTAGCCTATGACACAAAGCATTAAGAACATGTAAAAAAAACTAGTTTGGTGTTTGTTTTTATCCCTAAATTGACAGAGAAATATTTAAGAGGATTATTCAATGTTTCATCGCCTGTCTAAATGATTTTCTTCTTTATTTACTTCAAGAAATGAATTCATATTGTGATCTTGCCTTAGACGTGATAAAATCATGGCTGTGATTGACAGCTTTGTCCAACATGTGCCATTTAAGAGTAAACTAGAGGTCAGTAGTTAGCATTTAGCCATGCTAATTATGCAAGATCTGCAACATAGCATTTCCAAAGGAACAAACACACATCACAGTGTCTGTCAAAGAGCTGTTTCTCCCCAGGTGGCTAATGTAAACTGGTCGGGTAGCTTTCAAAGGGATTTATTAGCATTACTGAAAGGTCAGTTTAAAGTGGTCTCTGATTAGCTGCCTACCAAAAAAACATCAAAACAGATCAAACTGACTGTCTTGAACACATTCAGTTGTTTATTCCTTTTATTTTGTAGTAGGGTTAGTCTTTGGTCTTGACTTTTTAGTTACGCTAATGCTAAAAGAGCACTTTGACAGTAAACACCACCTTTTACATTGAGCTTTTTTGTCGTTTCAAGGAAAATGCAAGATGGTAATCATTATTATCTGTTATTTTTCATGACTGGCTGATTTAAAGGAAAACCAGCACGTATGGCAGTTTTGTTGAGCTTTTTTGCTGACTGCTTTTGCGGCTAAAAACTGGTGTTAGGTGTAAAGCTTAGATCAAAGCTAATAATTTAGCTGGCAATCAAACTGAATTTTTAAGTTGCGTACAAATGCACATACAGAGCATTTGTGCTGTCTTTCTGACTTCCAACAATCTCGCCCAGTTATCCACGCATGAAAGACATCTTCAGTATCATACATCAGACTTAGCGTTCTGTCTTTCTAATGATGAAATTAGCGCATATTAATCCGTTAATAGGAAACTCTCCTCCTATATATCTTAATAACGCGTCTGTTTGATCAGAATCGTGACTTTGCTTATAAGGACAGGTTCAGTATTGCTCTTTCAGAAAAGAAGATTCAGTTTTTCTTGTAAAGATAATGAATGGTTCCTGTGACAGTTTCAATTTCTAGTGATCTATCAAAGCTCTGAGCCATTCAGCCACAGTGAAAACCCTCAGTAAGAATAACACATATTAGATTTGACACTAAGTTGAAGGTTAACATCTAGAATGAGTGCAATGAGAGCAAAAGCAATATGAGCCTCTTATGGGACAATAAACCTATTCAGCGTGTAACTTTTGTCTCTTGTGTGTGGGATTGTTTAAGGATGTGTGTTTGTGTGCATGTGTTTGTGACATATAAGGGCACAAGTTTGTATAATGTCACGGGTATGACATGGGTATTACAAGGAGAAGGTGACTTATGAGGACATTGCCCTATGTTCCCATTTTTTCAAAAGGCTTATAAATCATATAGAATGTTTTTTTGGGGGCTTTTTTTTTTGAGAAAGTAAAAATGCACAAAGCTTGCTGTTAGGTGTAGGATGATAGAAAGTTTGCACGGTATAAAAACAATACACCTATGGAATGTCCCCACAATTCACAAAAAAAAAATGGTGTATGCACCTTGTATTTCTAACATTGTGGGGACCAAATGTCCCATAGAATTGCAATATCAGTTAATTTTGACCTTGTGGGGACTTTTTTTTTTTGATCCCATGAAGAAAACGGCTCTTAAATTGCACAGAATTAAGTATTTTGAAAATGTAAAAATGCAGAATGTTTCCTGTGAGGGTTGGGTTTAGGGGTAGGGGGATAGCATATACAGTTTATACAGTATAAAAATCATTATGTCTATGGGAAGTCCCTATAAAGATAGCAAGTATGTGTGTGTCAGTCAGTGTATAAGGGTTGTTTTCTCAGAGGATGCACTGCCTTTAAAGAAATAAGAAGAGAAAGTCTTTGTCAGTACTAGAGTAAAACAAAACAAATGTTGCGAAACAACAGTTGATGAAATGTTGTGTAAACCACTGTTGTAAAGTAACTCTGTTCTAAACATCAGCAGATAAAAGATCAGGGAGAGGCATCTGTTTTCCTTAAAGGGCTAGTGAGCACAAAACTAAAAAAATGTTTACAATGTGGTGCAGTTCTGCCTTTCTGTGTTTTCTGACAAAACGAGAAAAGTCTTCCTGATAAAACTTGCTGACCAATTATATTTCATTTGCATACTTACTAGCACTTGACTGAAGTTATTTACAGTGATTTTTGTGAAAAGATTCTTATCAAGAAAAGGTTTGTCTTCATTTTTTTGAGAATAAAGTAAGAAGATAAAAAAATCATTTTAGATGTAAGAACTAGTAAGTACAGATGTGTTCTTCATATCTGAACGGCATATCTATTGTCATTTAATTGAAAACGAACTAAATGTCATTTGCTCATACAGCTCTTTCTTTAAATGTCACTTGGTTTTGTATTTTATTATCTATTGTGGTGACATTCAAATTTTTTTTTTCAGCATGGCTTAAGTGTCCAAATACTTTTCGGGGCCAGTGTCTCTGTTCTGCTAAGCATTTGTTTGTTTATTTATTTTTTTCAGGATCTGAGCTGATGCCCAAAGCTTTGTCCACCAGAATTTTGGGAGGGATTTGGTGGTTCTTCACTTTAATCATCATATCTTCCTACACAGCCAACCTGGCTGCGTTCCTCACAGTGGAGAGAATGGACTCCCCAATCGATTCAGCTGACGATTTGGCCAAGCAGACTAGAATTGAATATGGAGCAGTGAGAGATGGCTCTACAATGACTTTCTTTAAGGTAACATGCTCTGATTTTACATGCCGGATGGAACACGCTGTTCACATAAAAGCTATTGAAATATAAAGAGAACAGCCAGAAACAGTCCAAACACTCAGCAAATTATCAATTTTACAAGAGGCTGTGGGCACAGAAGAACCGGGAGCTTTTAGGAGTGAGCGTTTATTGGATTTCTGCTTGGAATTGTGGAAAAAAAAAGAGATCAATCTTGTCTCATGATAAGATACAAACTAATAAATCGGATGCAGAGTCACACACAGAGGTTTGAGTTTGTTAACCACAAAATATCACATCCAGTAAAGCATACTGAGAGAGAAATTGTACAAATACGTCTCATTCGATAATTATGGCAGTTATTTGCACATGCTGATGCGATGCATACAGTGC
Source organism: Danio jaintianensis (assembly GCA_903798115.1). Taxonomy (NCBI): domain Eukaryota; kingdom Metazoa; phylum Chordata; class Actinopteri; order Cypriniformes; family Danionidae; genus Danio; species Danio jaintianensis. Next base: position 14,140,593 of record CAIGQV010018202.1, read on the forward strand.
AAAATCAAAATATGCACTAGTAGTTTGCTGATAATATAGAATTTGAATAAAATATAGAATAGATACTTTCTGATTTATAGCTACTTGTTTGAGTTGACATTTCTTTGAAAAATAAATAAAAATATTAGCATTTTTTTTATAAAATAACAAAAAGGTGCCATGTTTTCAGACATATTTCTATTCATTTTTTATTCATTCATTCATTAATCTTCAGCGTAGTCCCTTATTTATCAGGTGTCGCCACAGCAGAATGAACCGCCAACTATTCTAGCATATGTTTTACGCAGCGGATGCCCTTCCAGCCACAACCCAGTACTGGGAAACACCCATTCACACACACACACACACACACACACACACACACACACACACACACAC
>CAIGQV010018202.1:14144710-14163140 GCA_903798115.1 Danio jaintianensis
ATATATATATATACATACACACACACACACACACTCTCTCACCGGTTTTGCCTTCAAAACTTATATGAAAATGTCATTGAAACAGGCCCTTAAAGCCTTTGACATTTTGTATACAAAACATAGAGCCTAAACAGGTGGTTCCTTGATTGTGTTGTGTCTTTGCAGATTCATGAAATGCAATTTTTGTCATGCTGCTCTGCAACAGCTGGAAACTTTTTACAGTGAATGTGGCAAAGAAACCATTGCTAATCCAACCCATATTATTTGGAGTCTGTCAGAAGTGAAATGGGGCATCAGTCGTGCCAGCACACTGATTATTGTGGGCTCTCTTGTTTTTAGTCACACCACATTGTTTGTGTCACGGTGTCGGCCCTTTCGTGCAGTGCTTGCTTATGACAATGAGTGGTTTTGTCAAAATACTTCCACGCATTAGACTTCAATTTTACCAGTTCTGCCTTCAATTAGCTACTGTGACTTTTGCCATGATCCTTTTTTTTTGTAGAACAACTCAAAATATGATGATATCTTCATACTGCGATGAAGACAATATTGTTTTGTTAAATTTAACATTTATTTAAATTATTATTATTTTTTTTAAATCAATATTTTTACCCAAAATGAGAACCTTTTGGTCTTGAAAAGCCTAAAGCTGCTTATGAAAGAAGAGCATTTAAAGACTTTCCTGAATTGTCTGTCTGTCTGGTGTGACTCATGATTTTAATCCTGTGCTTTTAAAAAAAACCTGAATCCATTCTTTCAATGTGTGGGGTTCCTCAAGGTTCAGCCTTGGGTGCAGATTGTTTATAGGATAAAATTTTGTTTGATTGATCTATAGGATAATGTACAGTAAAGATGAGACTGACAAAACCACTCATTGTCAAAAACGAGCGGTGCCCGAAAGAGCTGACACCATGACACAATCAATGTGGTGTGACTAAAAATCTTGGGTCCAGATTTGTTCTCCCTTTATATGTTTTCTTTAGGATAAAGTTTTGATTGATTGATCCTAATAAATGGTAAACACGTTACCATCTCTATTCCTATGACTCATATTCATTTTCCATTGAAACATAATATTTTATTTTATTTGGTAAAAATGGATGTGTGGAGGATGTCACTAAATATCTGTGGTTAAATACATCTTTTAAATACATCTTATATCTTAGATCTATATCTAAGTTGAAATCCATCATTTCCTTTGAGGGCTTTTGTGAACGTCTTTCTGCTTTTGTGTCTTCTCGTTTGAATTATTGTAATGCATTGTTTCAGTGTGTGAGTAAGGACTCTCTTTCTGCACTGCCGAATTCAGGCTTTTAACAGATTACCAAGAAGAGAAAGCATATTACTGCTGTTTTTATTCAATTACAGGGGCTTCCTGTACATTACAGAAAGCATTATTGTATGTTGTAAAAGCTTTACATGGTTTAGCAGCAGATTTAGCAGAATGTATCTCTGACATAATCAGCATTAATTCAATAGTGCTTTGATTTCTAATGATTTGATGATCCCTCGATCTCGTTTAAAACGCAAAGGTGATTGGTCCTTTTCTGTTGCTGCTCATAAGATTTGGAAATGCTCTTCACATGTCTGTGAAAACTTCTTGAACACATCCTGTATTTTAGAGTGCACTTAAAACGCATTTGTTTTCTTTAGTATTTGATAGTTTCATGATTTGTTCTTTGTTGCTGTGTGAATATGATTACCATATTTTACGTTTGTTTTTGTTGTAATGTCTATACAGCACTTCGGTCTCCACATTGTGGACTTGTAAGCGCTTCATAAATTAAGTTGAAGGTGAAGTAAATGTTATTTTTACTTGTAGAAATCAAAAATCTCAACATACGAGAAGATGTGGGCATTCATGAGCAGCAGGAAGAACACAGCCCTGGTGAAGAACAGCAAGGATGGCATTACGAGAGTCCTGACCACCGACTACGCACTCCTGATGGAGTCCACCAGCATTGAGTACATCACCCAGAGAAACTGCAACCTCACACAGGTCGGAGGCCTGATCGACTCTAAGGGCTATGGAGTTGGCACACCGATAGGTAATAGTTTGCTCTCTGCTGGAGAAAGAGGTGCATGCTCCCTAAAGTTTTTTTACACATACATTGACACATGAATGAACAGCATTTCAGAGAATGCCTCATTTTTATAGAAAGTGCAAACGCAGGCTTTTTACATGTTCACTAGAAAGTTTCATGCTTGTTTAGTGTATGCGCTTTTTCCCTCAAAAAAAGTTTAAATGTCTCTTTTAAACTGGAGTTGCGCATCTCGTGCACACAACAGGATGATTTTCCCTCTCATTTATCGTCAGCATTTGTTTAGATGTTTTTCGGCATTCATACCCAAGCCATTTTCACCGTTGATAAACACAGTGGGTGTGCAAAATAACTTTCTTATGTTAGATCTTAATGAAAAACAGAAATACCCTGGTACATTACATGTGTCATTTTACACCATATTTTGTATGTGCAGTTAGAAAAACAAAAAAAAAGAGCTGGTTGCAAGATAGTCTTAGCTTCAGAAAGTAATGGTGTTTCCAATTGTAACAATTAGGGCTTATGATCAATGCTAACATTTCAAGTGGTTTAAGACATAGGCTTTAAAATATGTCCAAGAGTTTTACATACCAGACTTTTATTGTTGGGACATCGGCACAGAGATGGATGAATGTATATTTTTGTGTAATTTGCTTAGTTACTTTGGTAATGGTATTTTATTTACATCTGTGCATATGGCTGAAGCTTTTATCTGAAGTAATTTCATATGCATTAGGGATTTAATCAGTTTTTTTCTGCAAATTCAACATTGATCTTAACATTGTTAGTTCCACTGTATGCGTGCAATATAAAAACTGGATGCACATTGTGAAATATAAAGGTCCTGTGAAGTGCCTTTGAAATGTTATTTTTTTATTTGATGTTTGACGTAATCTCAACTGAAAAATGAAGAGAGGGTGGGACAGAGTAGCTCCTCGCTTTTTAGCCAAAATAGCCAATAGCATTTAGGTTTTTATCACAGCTCTGCCAGTGAGAGTGGTTGAGTGCATCAAATGAAAAGCAAATGAGAAGCGCCTTGAAGGGGGCAGGGCATGTCAGACACTAGAGAGCATTTGATTGGTCACGATTTGATGAGAAACTATTGAAGTGTGAGGTGACATAAAAAAAATTGTTGATCGATTTAGTCGGAAGTGACAAACTGCAAGCTTTGGATGTTTATATCAGTTGTATATTTTCTAAACACAAATTTTGTCACTGTTTTGGAGCACACTAGCTTATAGATATCCTTAAAACTAACAGACTAAAGATCTAAAGAAGATCTAAAAATTCATTCATTTTCTTTTCGGCTTAGTCCCTTTATTAATCAGGGGTCACCACTGCCAACTTATCCAGCATATGCTTTACGCAGCGGATGCCCTTCCAGCTGCAACCCAGCACTGGGAAACATCCATACACACTCATTCACACACATGCACTATGGACAATTTAGCTTACCCAATTCACCTATACCGCATGTCTTTGGACTTGTGGGGGAAACCAGAGCACCCGGAGGAAACCCATGCGAACACAGGGAGAACATGCAAACTCCACACAGAAACACCAACTGACCCAGCCGAGGCTCGAACCAGCGACCTTCTTGCTGTGAGGCAAACATGCTACCCACTGTGCCACCGTGCAGCCCATCTAAAAATTATTATTTTAATTTTATGGGACCTTTAAGATTACATTTAGCAGTGTTTTTTAAATCAGTCAAAAAAAAAGTCCTAAAAAAAAGAGATTGAAGTTGGAAGGTCAACATCAAATGGCTTTTTATTGCACATGTGTAGTTCTTTTCTCTAAACTATTCTGTGTTTTCTTGTCACATAAAACACCTGCTGTTCTCTTCAGGCTCGCCATACCGGGACAAGGTGACCATCGCCATCCTGCAGCTCCAGGAAGAGGGAAAACTGCACATGATGAAGGAGAAATGGTGGCGAGGAAACGGCTGTCCAGAAGAGGACAGCAAAGAGGCCAGTGCCCTGGGTGTGGAGAACATCGGGGGCATCTTCATCGTCCTGGCGGCCGGACTCGTGCTGTCTGTGTTCGTGGCCATCGGAGAGTTCATCTACAAATCACACAAAAACAGCGATATTGAAGAGGTGAGTGGGGTCTAATCTACCTCAATGCTTTCACAGCCCAAATGAGCCATGCAAACACAAATGAGACACTCGTGGGATGTTTTTGCAGCAGGCCACTGGTCAGGAACCGGTTGCAGGCATAATGCTGTTTATCATTTGACTTCTGCATTTCTGGAGCTCTTTTGTTTGCATGGGGATAGAACCAAAATGACAAAAATTAGTACTGTATAATCCTTATGCCAGATTTATTATCTGATATGAATGATAACGTGCAGCACAGTTTGACAGTGTTGATGTGAAGCGTTAAAGTTAATATGGTGATGTATTACAGTCGTTAAATATGTCGGTTATGCATTATCCATATTTGACAATTTCTGTCGGTTCATTTGATATATGAATTCAATTCAGATGAAATGTCATTTTAAATTGATGAATTGCAGAGTTTGTTATTATTTTAATTATTCATTCATTCATTTTCTTTTCGGCTTAGTCCCTTTATTAATCAGGGGTCGCCACAGCGGAATGAACCGCCAACTTATCCAGCATATGTTTTACGCAGCAGATGCCCTTCCAGCTGCAACCCATCACTGGGAAATATTTTAATTATGTATTACTTTAATTTTGACAATATATTGACAGACTTCAGTGGGCTGTGAGACAACTAGAATATTTTCTATAACAAGTAAGCACTGGGGAACTGTTATTTTAATTATTGCAGATCAAATAGATTCGACTTTATATATATTACATTTCATGGTCTTCATATTTAGCACCCATGTTAATTTTAAGTAATATTTTAATATGACTAAAAGTTTTAATTAATGTATTATTATTGCTATTTGTATTGCTATTAATAATAAATATAATTTAAATATATACATTTATATATATTTAATAATCAAAATAATATAAATAAATCAGAATAAATTATTTATTTATCCAAATTAGACTATTTTCAGTGGGTTCATTTGATATATAGATTAAATCCAGATGGGATGTCATTTGATTGTCATATGGTTGTTATTATTATAATTATGTATTACTGAAAGTATGATATATTCTCAGAATGTAATAAGAAGGCAGTGACACAACTATAATTTTATTTTATTTTTTCTATACTGTATAGTATATAAAAAGTATATACGGGGGAACTGTTATTTTTAATTACTGCAGATTAAATAGCTTTGACTTTTGATATGTTAAATTTCATGGTCTTAATATTTAGCACCAATATTCATTTTATGTAATTTTTGTTTATAAACATAAAACTAATAATTAATGGATTATTATTGCTATTTGAATAACTATTGATAATACATATTAAAAATGTAATACATATTTATATATAGTAATATATCAGAATAAATTATTAGATTAGTTAAATGTAATGGCTTTTATTCTTAATACCAATATACATTTTTACAATTATAAATGTTTAATTACCCTAACGGGCGTCACGGTGGCGCAGTGGGTAGCACAATCACCTCACAGCAAGAAGGTCGCTGGTTCGAGCCTCGGCCGGGTCAGTTGGCATTTCTGTGTGGAGTTTGCATGTTCTTCCTGTGTTCGCGTGGGTTTCCTCCGGGTGCTCCAGTTTCTCCCACAAGTCCAAAGACATGCGGTATAGGTGCATTGGGTAGGCTAAATTGTCCGTAGTGTATGTGTGTGAATGGGAGTGTATAGGTGTTTCCCAGTGATGGGTTGCAACTGGAAGGGCTTATATACTTATATTTATATACTTATATTTAAAATACAAAAGAAATATACACAGATGTTGAATAATCAGAGTAATATTATAACATATTTATAAGTATCTTCAAATGTATACTGATATGTTTATCACTATATACTGTTGTATGCTCTCATGTTAAATTTGAATTCTTTTATATTTTTTCCCCAAGTTCTGTTTGACGGGGAGAAGTTTTCAACACATTTCTAAACATAATAATTTTAAGAACTAATTACTAATAACTGATTTCTTTTATCTTTGTCATGATGACAGTACATAATGTTTGAATGTTATTTTTAAAGATACTAGATACTGCAATTTAAAGGCTTATCTAGATTTATTAGGTTAACTATGCAAGTTAGGGTAATTAGGCAAGTCATTGTATAACAATGGGTTGTTCTGTAGACAATTAAAAACATATATTGCATGAGGGGGCTAATAATGTTGACCTTAAAATGTTTTTTAAAAATTAAAAAAAATATTTTATTCCATACAATATAAAACGAATAAGACTTTCACCAGAACAAAAAATATCAGTAATACTGCATAAAATGTCATTGCTTCATTAAATGTCACTTGAGAAATACTTGAAAAAGAATAAATATTTCATAGGAGGGCTAATAATTTTGACTTCAACTGCATATACTAATTCACCAGCTATAAATTTGAACTGAATTTTTTTTGTTGAATATGATGTTGGCATTAAAGTAGAGAAGAAAACATTTATGTACTGTTCTACTGCTAGTCTACATTTGCTAACTGAATACACTTTACACATTTTATTTTGCATGAGACTGCGGTTTATTTTGGGTTATCACGTTGTACATTTGCATGCTGCTGATCTTGTCCTGCTTTTTTTTTTGTCTTTGTGTTCTATCTTTATCATTGATCTGCATGCACAAGGCCTTCTGTTTCTTTTACGGAGACCAAAACCGGCAGCTGCTGCAAAGAAGCGATTCCATCTCCTCCACTGGCACGTCCTTATCGACAGATTTAGAGAGCGGGCGGCTCCTCGGGGATGACATATGTTCTTCGCGTTAGCCACACAGTCTCATATCTGTAAGGCCTGTGCATTATTTAAAGAAATAGAAACTCCTTCCTCCCATTCGCCCATGCACTGGTTACTTCCAGACCATCTGCCCAAACCCTTGACCTCAATCCAGCGGCTCAGAAATTTAGCACACTTTTCAAGGAGATGAAGAACACTTTCATTTCTCTTTGCTCACTCTGTCTGCAGACAGATAAGAAATGGAGTGCTCTCAGAAACTTTTATTTACTGGTGGAAGCCATTCGATCATTGCCATTCGAGGCTACTTTTTAAGTGTGAACTTCCTACATGTCCTAAATTCTGCCTCTGAGTGCTTCCTCAAACGATCGGCCCACTTACTGAGGGTAACGATGGTTTTAATGAGGGCTATGATAATGATCTGCCCACTGATTCTTGAGTGCAGAGACTGAACAGAACAAAGTTTGTTTAAAGCAATTATTTGAGTTTTCTTTATTTATAAAGTTCTAGTTTCCATCCAAACAATTATATGGTTAATATTATTGACAAATATAGCATTCAATTTAAGGATTGAGACTACATGAGAGAGAATTTCAGCTCTTTTGAATTGCTAAAATCAAACAGATATTAGACACTGAACAAAATAATCATATTTTGATGTACTAAGTTAACTTTTTTTTTTTTTTTTATTGCAATATAATATAATATAATATAATATAATATAATATACTATAATCAGGGTGTCAGATGGGTCTTAAAAAGTCTTAAAATGTCTTCAATTTCAAAAAATAAATTTTAGGCCTTAGAAAATCTTAAATTCACTAAAATATTGTGTTGTAGGTCTTAAATCATTTTAAACAGGACTTAATTTTGCTTTGTCCAAGTAAAGCTACTGAATCGGGCCAACATCATCCGATGACCAACAATACATCTCAATAATACCTTACTTTTTATATTTAAATGTTGTATTGCAAAGAGGTTCAATTCATAACAGCTGTTAGACATTTTTACAGCAAAGTCCCCATTAAATGAACTTATTAGGGAAAGTAAACTAAAAACAATTAAACGATTCCTTATGATAATACCGGGCCATTCGAAAAAAAATTGTTGGTCAGTGCAACATCATGCACTGACCAACAATACATCTTAATAAAACCATTTTTTTTATATTTACATTTTTTATTGCAAAGAGGAACTATTATTGGAATTATTATTATTAAGTACAAATAATGTTAAATAGTTAATAATCAAAGTGAGATATATAGTAGAATTATAGAGGGTGTGTAGCGTCAGTTTTGATAATGAAATACTGACATTGAAAACATACAGAAACTAATGGCTAGGAGAATAATGGAAAATACTTTGTTCATTCATTTAGTAGGTTTTTATTACCTAAACACCTGATACTGAATGTACAGTCATGAAACCGTGATAACAGTCTCTGAAATGTAATTAACTTCAGCTGTTTTTGGAAGAGAAAAGACATCAAGAGGAGAGTCTTCATAATGACTTGATTAAATATTGATGCACTCAAAAAGAAAGAGCAATTAAAAAAATTCTAAGATTACCGTGTCTGAAATTAGCCCACAGGATAACCATAATCAGCTGGGAGCAAATTCAGCGCTCGCACAGAAGCAGTTTTATCTTCCTCCCACAAGCCCAGTGGTGCTGTGGCCTTCATGCCTTCAGCATCTCATGACGGACAAGACCAGGATGGGTAGACATGCGGAAATAAAAATATGCATCATTACAACTGAAAACTGCCTACAAAACTGTGTGAACACAAAAAAAATTGTGTAGTGTTGGTATAAGGAATTATGCCAAAATGTATAACTCTGCTCATGTGCGAGGTGTTTTAAAAGATGACCTAAGTGTAAAGGTCATGCACATTCATCCAGCGTATTTACATAGGAAAGCAATGGAAATGTAACACATTAGAATGAAAATCACATTCTGTGTGAATGGCCTCTTACAGAGTCAAAACGTAGTTTTTTTTTATTAGCTGTGTTCTGGCATACATCTATGACAAGTAGAACATGCATTGTGCTCTTTCATGAGTCTATTTATTTGTGTTACTTGTTTTTGTTCAAGTTCACATTTATCTATTGAGCACATTTAAATACAACAAATGTTGTACCAAAGTGCTATGCAATCTGTATTCAATTCAATTCAGTTTAATTCATATTTATTTCTATAGCGCTTTTACAATGTAGATTGTGTCAAAGCAGCTTAACATAGAAGTTCTAGTAAATTGTAAATCTGTACCTGTGATTTAATAACATCTAAAGCAATAACAAACTAAAACTCAACAAAAAAAAGATACAAATAAATGCATTCAGAAGAATAGATCATAAACAACAATAAAACCTGTTATTCTCAGGCCATGCCATAGGCTAAAGAGAATAAATGAGTCTTCAATCTTAAAGTGTCTAACATGGACAAAGAGTTCATGGTAGAGGTTTGAGTTTATAGTGCAACAATCATGGGTTCAACCCCATGGAGCACATTTTACCACAAAGTGTTAAATTCCTGAGTGAAAATGCTTGAGTAGACGGTAAAAACTGTGTTCCATAGCCTCTGACAGATGCCACAATGTTACTTTTGAAACTGTAAATAGGAAACATTTTGGAGACGTCTAAACAATTAATTCGTTTTAAAACATAACTATAGTTCATAATTATCTTCTTGCACAAGTTATGCATATGAATGTATTTTACAAGAGTAAACTAGATATGTGTGCCCCGACACCTATTATCATATATGATTTTCCATGACAACAACATCAAAAAGACTGTTCCTAAATTGGGCTTATTTATATTTTTTAGTCGAGTAGGAAAATCTTGAAAATCTAAAAGCAATGCAAAACTTTTCATCCAAAAAGGTGGCAGCTGAAGTCAGTATTGTGAGAGTTTTATAGCATGAAAGTCCCTGTGTAGTCGCGGCCCTGTTCTCCACGTCAATTCCTATTGTTTCAACACCATCCAACTACTCTAACCATAAAGTTCTCGATTTCCTGTTCATTTTCCTTTTCCATCATTCCATCACATATCATATCAAGTCTTCAACCGTTTCCAGTGAATTCACACTACGAGCGTCAAATTCATTGGAAAAGCTTAACTACCCAATGTTAGATTGTGTGTGTGTGAGTGTGACTTTGTGCGTGGGTGTGTTTGAGTGTGTGTGTAGAGACTCACGCAAACCCTCGTGTTCTTTCTTGACAGTGTGTCTCTTTCAGTGCTGTGATGGAAGACCTGGGCATATCCCTCAGGTGCCACAAGGCGTTGAGGAAGAGAGGCAGACACAGAGGAAGAGCAGGCCTGTCTGGAGTCTTATGTAACCCCAAACGCATCCCGAGGAAAGAGACAATGGCCTAGATCCTCCTCCAACCGCCACGCAACCTACCGGTGAAATCAGTCTCTGAGGCTGTGTGTTTTTCATTCAATGTCTGTGCTTTTTATTCATGAATTTGCAGGCTTTTATATGAGTGGATTGTGGTAATTTCACATAGACCTTGGTAATATCTTGAGCCGATGGAACTGGAGACGAAAGGAATAATTTATTTTGAGATTTTTATTAACGTACAAGCACATGGCGTAATTTGGTAGCATTTTATTGTGCTGTCCTTGATTTCATAAATAAAAGCATACATATTTTACACACACTTGGGGAATTCATCTTGCTCTATTGTTATCAGTGACGTGGGTTCTGTTAATTGCAATGTTATGTAACCACAGAAAATAATGCTTCCAATCTGGGATGGTTCCACTGGGAATTTATTGGATGAATGTTTCTCCGTGCCTTTTTCTTCTCCATTTTGACCCTAACAATTCAGTTATATGAATTATACATTTTGGCCTCTGACAGATGCCAAAATGTTACTTTTTAAATTGAAAAAAATTGGAGACGGTCTAAATAATTAATTCATTTTAAACGTAACTATAGTTCATAATTAGCTTCTTGCACAAATTATGCATGTGAATGTATTTTACAAAAGTAAACTCTAGATATTTGTGCCCCGACACCTATTATCATATATGATTTACCATGACGACCAACATCATTATTTTTAATAAGCTTATTTTGGGTGATGTAACTATTGACTAAATGGTTTAAACGAATGACTATCAGTCGACTAGGATAATCTTGGGCCGGGTGTAGCCCTAAAAGCAACTTTTCATCCAAAAGGTGTCAGCTGAAGTCAATCTTGTGAGAGTCCCTGTGTAGTTGCGAACAATTCAAGACTTTGTGCCTGCTTCACACAAAGCGCTGTCCTCAAGGGACTGACCCAAATATTCTTCCTCAGACTGAGGCACAATCAACTGAAGTTCAAAGATCAACCTCTGCTTCAAGATCTACCTGCTCCACGACCCAGACAAATGACTCTCTGAAGATGAAATGCCTTTTTTCTGCAAAAATACATTAGATGAGTCTTAAAGGGATGTAACATGCTCACTTTGCTCCATCTCATATTAATCTTGAGTGCCTATATAGTAGTACTGCATCTATTTTTTCTCTGAAAAGTCTTTAGTTTAATATTTTTAGGACAAAATTACCGCTTACCAATTCAGTGTCTGGAGGTGTGCAGTGGGCGGAGTTAGACTTCACCGACAAGCCGGAGTGAGAAAGAGGAATGAAATAACATGATTTCAATGAAATAATGTTTAGTTAGGACACATTTTAATACACAGAATTACTAGCAAGAAAAACAATAATAATAATAAGGCGTATCTATCTATCAATCTATCTATCTATTTATTTATCTATCTGTCTATCTAGACATTATGGTGTCTCTTTCAAATGTATGTAAATTGTATTATACAAATATAGATCACCCGTGTCGGCAAAGACAATGCGATTTCAAGCTCAGCTTTGGCCGCCAGTAATTTCAACATGAAAGATGTTTGTGAGTGGACGCTCATGATCTATTGGCAGATGTATAGAGACGCTAGAGGCTGAGGGCCATTCACACTGAAGAAGATAAGACCGCTCCAGGTTGTTCAGGTCTGGCAGGCGCTTTCAAAGGCCTCAGACTTCACTGAACACGTGACCACTTTCATGGAGCCCTCGCTTTTAAGTGTTGCCAGGATGTTGTTTTTATTGTATTATATTATTTAAATAATGTTCTCAACAAAATGTGAGTGAAAAAGGATGTCTGTCTGTCTATATATCTGTCTCTATCTGTCTATCTACTTATTTCTGTCTGTCTATATATCTATCTCTCTGTCTAAACCTATTTCTGTCTCTGTCCATCTATCTGTCTGTACATCTATATATCTATCTCTATCTGTCTATCTGTCCATATCTGTCAGTTTATATATATATACCTATTTCTATCTATCTATATATCTATCTATCTATCTATCTATGATTTATCCAATGTTTTTTTTAGTAGTTTAATGGATTTTAACCTGCCCTTGCAAGCTCACATTTTATTAATAGTAACTCATTCATAAATAATAATTTATTCATCAAAATGGTTTAACAAATTTAATAGTAACAATATTTAATTTAAATAAATATTTAAAGATTTTCGTACATATCAGAACCACTTCACTGTAATGTAAATCGCCCCCTTAAAATTGCATCTGCATGAAGAGAATCACTTTAACATCATGAATAATTTGTCTGCTAAATTTAGATCAAGTATATGATATCTGTGCAGCGCGACATCATCTCAGTCATAGCCGAGGGTCAGATTGATGTCCCCTGATAACAGATGTGATAAGCTTTAATAAACAAACCAAGCAGATCTGATCCGAGCGCAACCAAGTGCCTCTCTGATGATTAATAGGAACATCACATGCGAACAGAGACTATCAGTCTGTCAGAATATGGTGTCACTTTCACACTAATGGCAGATCAGTCTTGTGCTTTATGATTTTTATGCTAATGGATGGCATTTGGGACAACAGCAGTGCATTTAGGCTGTTTTTCTTTTTATTTCTGTGATGTGTTTGGACTCCTGTGATCTGACAAATGCCTTCAATTCAGTTTGAAAGCTTTAGTTTAAAAGACAGAAGGAAATGTTTCTTCTTCTTCACATTCACCTGTTACTGCACAGACACATCTGATCCAGCTCTGCCTGTTGAAGGCTCTGTTGGGCGACTCTATGGGACGCTGCATGTCAAAGCAAACACACCAAACATGTTTTTTCAAGCAAGGTTGAGAGAAGGCAATGGAGAGAGAGACAGAAAAACACAAAGACATCAGGTTGTTCCCCTGTGTCATAAGTAAAGTCAGCATGCGGGGTGAACTTGGATTCAGAGTTTATCATTTTGTTTATATTATCTACTTTAAATGCATAATTAGCTCAACAATGTGTCATCATTTTACCTAATGTCTTTCCATATTTGTATGACTTTCCAGCAATGGAGTCTTCTCTAAAACAAACCCTTTAGTACAGGGGTATCCAAACTCGGTCCTGGAGGGCCGGTGTCCGGCTCCAACCCCGTTATCTACATATCTCATCTGATCTCATCTCATCTCTGTCTGTGTCTTTGTGTAAAAAGTACTCCCCATGATAAGAATAAGTGTTTCTCCGATAATGATAAAACGTACAATCTGGAACTCAAGTTTTGTAACTTTCACCTCTCATAAAAACTTTTTTAAAAACAATAGAAAGTATCACAGAAGTTTTAATGGTTTCTACTACAAATACTAATAAAACATCACAAAAGAACATGTTAATAATTTTTGGAACACATTCCATTAGGATTTAGTTGTTTTGTTTTTGTTGACCACCAATAGAAGGCAACTAAATAATCACAGTAGAGAACAAAGAGTCTCCATTAAAATCCTAAATAATTCCCATTATAACCATTGAAATCACTACAAATTCATGTTTTCGTTGTTTTTAGCAGGGCCGTACCCATGACGACAAAGAATAATAATTGATCGAACCAAAGAAACAAATCTTTAATAAAATAAATTCAGCCTTGGTGAGCAGAAGAGACTTATTAAAAAAAAATGTGGAAAAAAAACAATAGTCTGCATAACCTCGATGATTCAAATTAGTCTAAAGATTCACATAGCCTTGATGATTCAACTGATACATTTTTGAAGTATTACGGTTATTTTAAAAAACAAAACAATTCTTCAAATATCATGACCAATGAGTCATTTACAAGACCAGGGTATGCTGAATTTATCCAGCCTGGACCACCATCAAACTAGTATTGTTATAAATCGCCTACAAAACACTCAAAGAACTACTACTTATGTAAAATGAGCTGAAACAACACAATTCTTGAGATTTTTTTTTGGGACAACTTAATTGTTTTATGTTCAATCTACTTAAATTTGTAAAAAGTAATAAATGAACTTAATTCCTTCATGTTGTCTCAAGACAAATCGATTGTGTGGAACCCAGCATTTTTTACAGTGAGTGACAGATTCCCCTCAATGATTCACACAGGAATTATTTTTCATGGAAGTACCGATATTAAAGCTGTACATCTGCAGTCTGACATTACAGCAGATGCATGCAGTAGCTGCTGGGTTATTTGATCTCAGCATGAGATGTCCATTCAAGCCCTGTTATCCAGAATGCCACGCTCCCTATACCATTTGGCTGTGATAAAACCGTCCTGTCTAAGACTCTTGAATGAGGACTACAGGTGCGGGGCTTCTCTATTGCTCTCTGGGGAAACCTCAAATACACATTAAGCCGTGGGAGATGACATGCACAAGTCCAGGGAGCTGATGATATGCCAAATAACAGTCACCTTTTGGAGAAATGTGAGTCTGTACATTAACTGTGAGGACATCAAGCACAGAGATTCACTTTGAGTGGCTGAGAGGCAATTCAGAAACAAATGGATGTCTTGGTCTTGTTCTGTTGGCTTGTAATTGGTGAAATGAATCCAAATGTGACCAGCAGGCTATTAGAGAGATTGTTGTACACAATTGATTTCGTTCTCTTTTTTTTTTTTTGGCATCGTTTAACTTAATTACACTGACCTACATCTGCATTTGTTTAATTTAGTCTTGGCTCATTAGAGTAATTTGTTTGGGAATCAGATTTAACTGGTTCCACTGTATGTTTTTTTTTTTACTTTAAAAAGAACAGACTCGTTAGAGAGATTCGGTAGGGAATCAGACTGCAGTTATTACTATATATGTTTATGATTCAGTAAAAGAACCTACTCACAAAGAGTCGACTCTTTGGGAATCAGACTTTATTGGTTGTGTGTATATTTTTCTGATTCATTAAGAAAAAATGGCTAATAAGAGTCATTCATTGGGTAATTGGACTTTACTTGTTGCATTATATTTTTTGATTCTCTAAACATAATAAGTAATTCGTATGTATTTTTGTTTGTTTGGGAATTCATTGTTTGTGCTGCATTCGTGTGCTGCAATTGGAGTTCACTGATGGTATGTTTAGAATAGATTTTTCTTTCCAAGAATTTACCAATTTTAGCTGGATGTTTCTAATTAACTAAAAAAGCCTATAAGAGTTGTACATTCAAGAACTGAACTTTGATTATTTCACTGTACTGTATGTTTATGATTCATTTAAAATAATTGATTCAAGTCAGTTATTCGGGAATCAGACTTAACTGTATGTTTTTGACTCCTTCACAAAAAGAACCAACTCATATTTGTCATTCTTCAATTGTTTTTAAATGGGTGCACTGTGCTTTTGCTTTACTATAAAGAAATGACTTGTAGGCAACATTCCTTTGGGAATCTGATTTTACTGATTGTTTTACGTGTTTTTCATTTTGTTAAGAATCATTTGTTCAGGAATCAGACTTCACTGGGTGCCCAGTTTGGATTTGATTGACCAAAAAAAAAAAAAAAAAAACACGCACATAAAAGTCATTCATTTTAAACTTGAATTTGGTGGTGATGCTGCTCCAAATCATGTCTCATTTAATGTCAGCTATGATTAGAACAACAGAAAGGTGAGTAGCCTCTTTTTTTCTGCTCTTAATTTTTTTTTACCAATTGTGTCCATATTTAGCAATGTAACATTTCTTTGCTAGTTCACCCAAAAACACAAATTTGCTGTAAATGTACTCATTGGGCCCATCCAAGATGAATGATCATTCTTTGATTGATCATACTTTGCACACTCAAGTTCATTATTTTAAATGTAGACACACGGCAAATGCAAATAAATAGAGATAGGAAGCACAATGCTTTCCACACATTTAGACGCAGCATGCGAACGGCCTCGAAAACAAAAATGGAGGACATAAAGCAGATCCTGTTATTGCTTATTATTACGGTGTCATGTTTTGGCTGTGTATATAAAAATAGTGCTATATAAAATATGCTGAATTCTCTGTAAATCAATCAGCATTCATCTGCTAGTCTATCTCTACCCTTATGGTACTGTACTGCTGTTACAGTCTATGGCTAGGTATCCTTACAAAAGCATTCCAAAAACGCTGTATGGTACTGTTTGCTATATTGGCAATTTTGACAGTGGAAACGGTACTGTAACGAACTGTATCGCTCAGTGCAAACAAGCTATATGTGTCTCTTGCTTCAAAGAAGATTTTTATTTGGATTCATCAATTGCAAGTTAACAGCTACAGGAAATTTGTCAACAAACACATGCAGGCATAACAAAATTAATATTTGGCTCCTACGTAATCTCTTATGTAATTACTCTCACTTGTGTAGTTGCGTAAACAAACTGGTAAATCTGTTGTTTGAGCAAGAAAACAATGATCTAAAAAGAACCAGTTTGTTAAATCTGATGTCTCTTTTGCTGAGGAATTAAAGGTGAAAATATTCTAAATAATACTCGATTCTTGCGCCGCCCAATCCTTTTTACTTCATAAAACCTCAACGTATCGTCATGAAGAGAGTAGAAGTCATGGATATTAATTTTGTATTTATTTTTACCTCTGAATTTTAAAGTGCCAATCACCGAGGATCAAAATGTTCTACTGAAGATCAAAACTCACCTACTGTACATCTGAGGGTGAGTAAATTAACATCAGATCTTCATTTCTGGCTGAACTGTCCCTTTAATGTTTTGACTTTAATGCTTCTTTATGATGTTCTTTTGCAGAAACAGACCTCAAGATCTCGCAGTCTATGAGGTCAAGATGGTGTTTAGTGTGTGCTGTTACCTAAATGACCTACAGAAATTCTCAAGATCAGGCTCATAAACGCTCATTCCTGTCATCGACGAGACACCACTGGGATTATGGAGGTGAGTTTGTGTTAATCTGAAAAACATGGAAATTAAGCAAATTCCACTAACGTATCGCTGACTCACACCCACCAAATATCAGCATCGCATCTCTGCATTTCTGTAGCGCATCAGTGAATAAGAGCTTTTATTCAAATCCACACAGATGGCATAATATTACTGTGCTGCTGAATGTGATGATGTTTACTACCAGCTTAAGGTTTTTTCTTCTTCTTTTTGGTATTTTGATTAATTCTGGGATTCGGTTTAGACTGCCGTAATACCGTTTTCCCTGTCCCTAATCTGCTAACCTCATAACTCCTAATCAAAAACCCGCAAGCCGTTCCTCTCTTCTTCTTTTTTTTTTTTCTACATTGTAATCTTGAATGAATGAGGTCACAGATTATGTGCATGCAACATTTCTCTTATCACTGCTGATCTCACCTGAATGTCGCAGCAATGATGGACTTAAAAGGAAATACAATAAAGCCATTGCACCTGGACGTAAAGGAAAGTCACATCCGGTTGTCATCCAGCAAATCAATTTGTCTCACAGAGGGATGCAACTGTGTCCTTCACTCAAGACCTCTTCTTTCTTTCGTGTCTTATCAAACTAGAGGTTGTCTAGTTTGAAACAGGCCAACAGCGTGAAATTTTGACCCATCATAATTTGTTGACCCTTGTGCCTTTCTAAACCCACGTGACTTTATCTGCAGTGCACTGAAAAAAGGACACTTTGAAGAAAATTGTGTTTTGCGGAGAAATTCCTTTTTTGTTTTTCTTTAAAATGCTGTTGTTGAATCTACAAGCAATTTCTAGAAAATGTAATTAATAATACAGTAAATGTTGTTTCTTTCTGTATGAAGTAAACAATATGTTACTTTTTCACAAAATGTGTTTACTGGCATAGTACAGCCTGAACATTTTGATAAACATCTCATTTTGAGCTGTACAGCAGAAGTAAAGTTTAGATTAGTTTGGATTATTTTTTATTTTATTTACGTCTTTGTGTCTTAATAAAATAAAAATAATATATAATAAATTTTACAAGAAAATATTTTTTCTACTTTAAAACATCATGATTAATTCAATGTTACTTGATGTTGTCAAATCATTTTTAAAGTGTATTTGGAATTTCTGAATGAAAAAATTGGCTTCAACAGTATTTATCAATGGATTAGAAAATAATGATAAAAATAAAGGACATGAATATTTTTACTACGTTTTTTAGTGATAAAATTTGTTTCCTTTTCCACTTTTATTGTGCAGAAAAGTACAGCCTGGAAATTCTGCTAAGCATCTCCTTTTTGTGTTTTATGAAGAAAAAAAAAAAGTCACGTGGGTTTGGATTCATCGTATAACTTTATTAAATAAATAACTGTCAGTGACGGGGTTAGAACCCAGGTCTCTGGTGTGGTGGCT
>CAIGQV010018202.1:14168140-14194026 GCA_903798115.1 Danio jaintianensis
TCAGATCAGAGAAACACAGATTGTTATATGAAATTATTTCCCGAATTCATCTTCAGGCTGTCCCAGTTTTAGAATGGAGCGTGTTTACAGATCACAGACGCGCTACAGGTGCTGTTATTGTCACACTTTATCAAGCGTGAAGGGATTCTGTGAGCGCTGCTGCCATCTGTCGGTACAAACACAAGCCTGCGCATAATCAAAGCCTTTGCTTATAAAATGGACAAACTTGATTTTAAAATGACTTTGATGTTTAAATACCAATTTATTAATATTTTAAGTTAATATTTAGACAATTTAACAACACCTTAGTACGATCAGGGTTCTTTTTATCTGCGTTTATGGTCTTTCAGGTAAATTCATATCCTCTTTTATTAACCAGTAGTTCTTTTATTGTTAGTCCCATTTCTATACTATTTTAGAATTTCATATTTTTATCAATTGTTATTACTATTTTGTTAAGGTTTTAACTTATAGTTTTCTTATAGATAGTACATACAGTGTAGTACAATACATATTACAGCTGTATTTTAGTAAGTGTATCAGAAAATATTTGAATTGTTTTAATATTATTTGTACACTTTTTAAACGATATATATAATCAGTTTGATAATTTAAAGATTTAATCAACAGTGAAAATGCTGGATTTCATTTCTTTATCTCTTTTCTTTGTTTTTATCATCTCACAAACCTGATTAAAATGCATTAAAAGGAAGGAGAATGCAATAAGTCAATTATAAAAGGAAAACAAAGCTATTTTAAAACTTCAAATGATCATGGTTCCTTTTTTTAACATTGATTTTTAATTTGAACGTAATTTAATATTTATTGAAATTGTAATTATTTCAGCATTTCTTATATTAGAGCTTATTTTGTATTTGTATTTATTCATTGTTAATATTTCTAATATGTAATATAATATAAAATGTATTTTTCTTTTTATTTTATGCAATATTTTATCTCAGCTTTAGTTTAATAAACACATTATTTGTAATTGTTCCAGTTAACTTCACTGCATTCAATTATTATTTTTTTTTTCGTTTCTTAAACTTATGTCCATTAATAGGGCATAAAAACATGATTGAGAAATAAAGTCATTTTAGTGTTAAAAAAAATGAAAGTCAGTCTATTTTAGATGTACAAATGTTCATAATTCATTTACTAACAATTATTCATTCATTTATTCATTTTCCTTCGACTTAGTCCCTTTATTCATCAGGGGTCGCAGCAGCCAACTTATTCAGCATATGTTTTACACAGCGGATGCCCTTCCAGCTGCAACCCATCACTGGGAAACATCCATACACACACATACACTACTGCCAATTTAGTTTATTCAATTCACCTATAGCGCATGTGCTTTGGACTGTGGGGGAATCCGGAGCACCCAGAGGAAACCCAAAAGAACACGGGGAGAACATGCAAACTCCACACAGAAATGCCAACTGACCCAGCCGGGACTCGAACCAGCGACCTTCTTGCTGTGAGGTGACAGTGCTAACCACTGAGCCACCATGGCACCCCTTATGGTGCGTTCACACCAGACGCGGAAGAAGCGTCAAGCGCGAGTGATTTACATGTTAAGTCAATGCAAAGACGCGAATAGACACCCTGCGGCGCGATACGCGCGAATGGCGCGGCGCGAATGACGCGATTCGCGCGGCGCGGATTGAGCGTTTTGCGCGTTTGACGCGCTTAACGTGCGAATCGCTGGAGTTCGAAAATCTGAACTTCAGCGGACATTCGCGCCGCGTTAACCAATCATGAGCTTTGTTTTGTAGGGGCGTGGTTATGACGTAGCGCCTGTTGTTGGTGTCCCGAGGGGAAATCCTCTTGCCGACACCTGACAACAGTTCATCAAACTGGCCTCGGCTCAGTCGGAAGCACCGCTGAAAGCTTCCATCATCCAGGTATAGTTTCTGGAGGAGTTTATGAACTCACAGAGCTAGGTGCACCTCAGAATGGATCTAGTGGACTCAGGCACGGCTCCAAACGAATCGGCTCTGTTTTTCAGTCTTCCTAAAGCACATAAACACAGCTATTCTCTCAATAAAATCCATGTTAGACATTTAGCAACGAAGCTAGAGTCACAGGGCAGACAGAAGCCCCGCCCATGACGCGAATCCGCGTCTACGGTGAAGTGATTTTTATGCGCGAATGGAGCGGATTTGACGCGTGAATGAAGCGGATTTTGACGCGCGAATGAAGCGAGTAAACTCAAAATGTTCACGCGTCTATTTACGCGCGAATAGCGCGATTTGTTCGCGCGTTCCGCGTCTGGTGTGAACACAGCATTACTAACAATATATATATTTTTATTTTACTTTTATATTTTAATAATTGTTATTTTAGCATTATTTATACACAATTGTAGCATTCATTAATATTTGTTATTTTTAGTTCCCATTGTTGAATTTTATTTTTCACCTGAAGCAATTAAAAGTGCATAAACATACACATAAAAGAGAATGAACAGTAAATGCATTGTACTGTTATTCCTAAGAATGAAAAGAAGTTTATTTCAAATGTACAAATTTGTATAATTCATTTATTAACAATCGTTTATGTTTTTGTTTTTTACTAAAAGAATATCATTTGGTCCCATGCAAAATGTTAGCACAAAATCAATATATAACCACACAAAATTAGAAAAAGGCTACATACACAATTACATTTTTTTTGGCTTAGAATTGCCTGTTGGATGCCCCTGCTGCCACAACTGATGGAAAAAAATCAACATTAGTGCACTTCTGAACACCTGAGGTTCACTGGTCTCTTCTTTAACTGAGTGGCACAGGCAGTAGCACAGTACGGTCCACTAGCATTACGTCCCCTGAGAAGAAAAAGTGTCTTTATTGAGCTGTATGATGAGGTTTGTTGTGCTCTGAGGTCAAAAATTATCCTGTGAATTGAGCTGATTTCATAAAGATAAGAGGACGTTTGGGGACATGTGTGTTATATACAGTTAAAGTCAGAATTATTAGCCCTCCTTTTAATTTTTTAGGTCTTTTTCAAATATTTCTTAAATGATGTTTAACAGAGCAAGGAATTTTCCACAGTATTTCCTATAATATTTTTTTTTCTTCTAGAGAAAGTCTTATTTGTTTTATTTTGGCTAAAATAAAAGCAGTTTTTACTTTTTTTTTTTACTATTTTAAGGTCAATATTATTAGCCCCCTTGAGCAACATTTTTTCCGACTGTCTACAGAACAAACCATTATTATACAATGATTTGGCTAATTACTCTAACTTGCCTAATTAACCTAGTTAAGCCTTTAAATTGCACTTTATGCTTGAAAAACATCTAGTAAAATATTACGTACTGTCATCATGGCAAAGATAAAAGAAATCAGTTATTAGTTATTAAAACTATGTTTAGAAATGTTTAAAATATAATAAATAATGTTTTCCGTTAAATAGAAATTAAGGGGAAAAATATACAGGGGGGCTAATAATTCAGGAGGGTTAATAATTCTGACTTCAACTGTATGTGCTATATATATATATATGATCATTTAAGATAAAGGAAAACTTCATTGAACACTGACAAACACAACTGAATGCTAAATAAAAAAATATATATATATATATATAAAATAAGACGTACGACCTGTGAGGGCAGTAGTGATGTCACTTATTCATACAGTGTCCTCCACTAATATTGGCAGCCTTGATAAATAAATATGGAAAGCAAAGACTGTTGCATTTTGTTAGTGTTTAACCTTCGGATATTTTGCTCAGAATATGTACTCTGCTCTCATTGAGAACAAACTATTCCACATTTTTATCAAAAAACAAATATCTTTGATAAATATATGAGTGCCACAAATATTGATAGACCTATAAATTCATATTAGCTAAATATTTTGAAGTATTGATGTTTTACTTAGTACACGTGGCTGATGAGGAAGAGGAAATTGTTCAACAATGACCTCCAGTGTTACATATGAGGAAACACAAAGGCCAAACTCATTCATTCGTTCATTCAACTCATTAAATGAATCAAACCAAAGAACATACTGTGGCTGGAAACAACCAGAGAAGTAGCTATAATAAAACAGCAAAAAAAAACAGAAAATGGCCATTTCCATCATCAGTGTGATTCTCGTGCACATCTTGACAGGGAAGCACAGCTGTGCGATCAGAAGTAAATTTCCTCTGACAGCTAGAGGGCGCTCTCACGCCGAAACTCCAAATACCCACAAAGAAGAAACCCAGGAAATCCCCATAAAACAGAAGATTTCATTGCTTTCATTGGCTCAGAGTGGCTAATAATCACTAAATCATCTCACAGAAAGATTATTTCAAACACTCCACTGAAGTTAGTACGTTTGGAGTAAAAACAAGGTATTATATGTGGTCAATTTACCTGCAGCATTTACTACACAGAGCTGTAGTTAATTAAGAACCAACACAAACATGTTTTCATCAAAGAATGATTCTCTTGATTGTTCAATTAAATGGATTGAGATTTAGAATGCAGTTTTGCATAGCTTGTCAGTGAACTATTACTCTGTTAAATAAATGCTGCTCCAACTGAAAGAATGTGCTGGAGATTGACTACAAACAGCTTCGTCCTCCATTATTTGCCATTTCCTGACGTTACTCTATCTTACCCAAAAAAATCTACCAAGAATTCACAGCTGGAGAACTGCAGAAGTAAGTTTTGGGGTCTAACTTCTCTTTAGAATATTAAAAAGTCTTAAATTCATTGAGGTATTTTGCTCTAGGTCTTTTTGATTTTAATCAGGTCTTAATTATTATTATGTCTATGAAAACTTCTAAACTCATTGAAAGACTCCCACAGCTCTTTTTTCTTTTCTTTTTTTTTTGTGGTGGTGGTGTAGTTGACCCCTGATAAACCAGGGACTAAGCCAAAGTAAAATAAGTGAATGAATAGTGGTGTAGTTCTTTCTTTTGGTAGCCCAAATATAATTTGTAGTATTACTGCTAAAAATGAGACCGGCATTGTGAAACAAGTCTTGAATTTCATTCATAATGCTCTTAAAAGTCTCACATTTGAACCCCTTCATCCAAAAACAAACAAAAAATCCTTCAGTTTTTATGTAAATATTTTGAGCAAAAAAAAAAAGGAAGTTTTGTAAGTTTGTGACTATAAAATGTAAGTAATATTTTTTTTAATCACAGCATTGCTCATATTTGCCAAGCATGCCAATATCAGTGGAAGGCACTGTAAATGCACCCTGGAAAAGTGTATAGTGATTTTCTATGGTCCAACATGCTTCATTTGCTATTTGTCTGTTTCAGGCCTGCTGATGAGAAGCTCTGTGGCCTGTTTGACCATTGAACTGCACTCACTCTTGTCAAAAGCGGAGGTGTCGGCTGGACAGGGATGAGACTGAGGTAACAGCTTGTGTGAACTTGACTGTGCAGAGTTTTCCATTGTGGATCTGACGGGTGTTTGGTCTCCGGAGCCGCAGGAGTGTGTGGTGTCGGGGTACAGGAGGGCAGACAGCGGGCAGTCTGGAGAGGAATATTTGGCCAGCACCTGCAGCTGCTCTGTTCTGAGGGCCGCTTCAGCACACACCTGCTCATACAGGCCCGAGTAACTCTGCCAGGCCTTTAGCTTCAACTGATTCAGCTTGATCCTTTCAGTGGTCAGCTTTTCTCGCTCGCTTCGCTGCAGAAAACAAACATAATACAAATATATAATATAAAAATGGAAATCTTTTTAGGGCGGCACAGTGGCGCAGTGGGTAGCGCTGCCACTGTGAGGTTGCTGGTTCGAGCCTCGGCTGGGTCAGTTGGCATTTCTGTGTGGAGTTTGCATGTTCTCCCCATGTTCGCGTGGGTTTCCTCCGGGTGCTCACAGTCCAAAGACATGCGTTATAGGTAAATTGGGTAAGCTAAATTGTCCGTAGCGTATGTATGTGAATGGGAATGTATGTGTGTTTCCCAGTGATGGGTTGCAGCTGGAAGGGCATCCGCTGCGTAAAACATATGCTGGATAAGTTGGCGGTTCATTCCGCTGTGGCGACCCCTGATTAATAAAGGGACTAGGCCGAAAAGAAAATGAATGAATGAATGAAATCTTTTTAATAGGTCATTTAAAGTACCATGATGATTATACAAAAAAAAATTATAGTATTTTTAGTCTCCTACAGTCGGTTTACATCAATCCATACATACAATAGGGGCACATTAACATGGACAAAATAAACTTATGAACATAATATGATGCATATTTGCCAGTCATAAATATAACAAGTAAAGATTATTACTATAAAATCATTTGCATTTGATTTGATTAATCATTTTCATAATGCATTTTTACAAATAGTCTAGAATCAGCACCATATTCATTGTGGAAAATATAACATTAAAGAAGTTAAAAAGTATTAATATGGTTAACTGTGGAGGAAAAAAAGTGATTTCTATTGTAGGAGATTGAAACAAATTTAGCATATACTGTTTTTAGCACAATTTCAGACTTATTTGAAACATTAAAAGGTATAGATTCTTTTTATTTAATAGTTTTTTGTTTATTAATGTCTAAATTTGTGTTAAAACTGTAATCCAAACAGATTAAAGTTTGACCATCATTTTATATGCGGTTCAAAAACATAAATCTCACAATATTCATACTTTTTGAGTGTCTGAAAAGAACTGTCCAGGTCATATTTCAGCCAAAAATCAAGTAATAATAAACTATAAAATAAAAATATAATAAAAATACTATACATAAACAATAGATACATTTTCTTAAAGACATTTTATTTAGATATTATTTTAATAAAAATTAGCCTAGCATTCCTCTTTTATTATCATTTCATTCATTCATATTCTTTTCGGCTTAGTCCCATTATTAATCAGTGGTCACCACAGCGAAATGAATCGCCAACTTATCCAGCATATGTTTTACGCAGCGGATGCCCTTCCAGCTGCAACCCAGTACTGGGAAACACCCATAAATTATGAACAATTTAGCTTACCCAATTCACCTATAGCGCATGTCTTTGGACTGTGGGTGAAACCGGAGCACCCGGAGGAAACTCACGTGAACACGGGGAGAACATGCAAACTCCACACAGAAACGCCAACTGACCCAGCCAAGGCTCGAACCAGCGACCTTCTTGCTGTGAGGCGACAGTGCTACCCACTGCGCCACTGAGCCACTCTTATTATCATTTGGATCGTTTTAATATTATATGATTTTTAATATCATTGTATTCATTTTACATATTATACTTAAATTATTATAATTACTACAAGTACATTTATTCATATAATTTATTAATATAAAATCAATATTAGAAAAAAAAATCTCAAATTTATCCTTTTTGATTTGGGGGTGAAATGTATTATTGTGGAATTCACTAAATTACAAGCTGAAAAAAAAAAAAAAAACATTTATCCTAAATGAAGTGCTGTTTTTGTCCAGTTTGAGCTTTTCAGACAAAAACACTCACCAGTTTCTCGATTTCACACTCCAGGTTGTGTATGCAGTCGAGTTTGCGCTTGCGGCAGCGGCGAGCAGCGATGCGGTTTTTGCTGCGTCTGCGGATGTCATGAACAGCATCGACCTGCTCGCGGTTCAAACTCTGCTGCTTCAGCATCTGCTGGAAGTCATTTCTGCTCAGACACACGATCTGATCCACGGAGAGCGGCAGCGCCATCTGGAGGAGAACAGGACAAATCAAACGATTACGTCATCTACTACACAAATATGACAGATTCCTCCTGCCCAGTCAAGGCTGCAGGTCTGTTGATACTCAAAACACTATTATGTGAGCTTTATCCGCTCTATGTTCAGTCACAGATAAATGGATGAATGCTTTATTAAGGTTGTCATTCAGGACGTCAACAGACTTTGACCTTAATGTGGGTCTGATGAGTCATTATCAGGAGTGGATAGCAAGTACAGCTCTGGCCTGCTCAAAAGACTCTGAATGCTACAAAGTTCACCAATCGTTAACAAATCTAAAACCTCCTACACGTGTGCCAGAGTTTCGCTTGCCGATCCACCTACAACTGTACAACATTCTAGAGACTAAACGAGAAGTTGGTAACGAAATGCAGTTTCTGGTGTGACCAATATTTGTACTTCTTAATACTACATAATAAAATCATAGGCCAGTGAGTGTATTGCTGGATAATTCCTACAATAAAAGCAACAGTAATAAATTGTATTATCATTATATTAGTATTTATTTTAATTATTATCAAATACTGTCAACATTTATGTTTGTTTTAATGCCATTTCAGCAGCATTAGCTACACTTTTTCAATATATAATCAAGTCATTACTGTTTCTTAATAATCATGCATTGTACAAAAAAAACATACATATATTGACATTTGATCAATAATAACAAATATATATATATATAGAGAGAGAGAGAGAGATAAATTAAAAACTAAACAAAACTATTTTCTCCTCATGCTCAGTCTATAAAGTGTTTTTTGTCCATCAAGACAATTAAAAGACATACCTTTCCTAAACAAACTGCTTAAATTTGACGTATCATTTAAAAATCACAAAAAAATATGTTTATGATTTTGTTCAAATCAATGGAGCTGCACTAATAAACAGCAGCAGTCCTCACCTCACGCACTCGTTCACTGCTGTAAGACTCACTGTCTCCCTCCGTGTCGAAACTATCAGAGTCCTCTCCTGACTGGTTAGACTGTACATACGGACTGCCCTGTGACACAGATCCCCCTTCTCCATCATGAAGTTGAGCACCCACCGCACCAAAGTTCAGCATAAACGGACACTCCACTGCTCGGGGATCCAGGTAACAGCTTTTCAGACAGTTGAGACCGGAGGGTTTGTCCACCAAACCCAGGCCAGAAGGAGAAAGCGGACCAGAATCCGGCCAGAACGTGAGCTGTCTGGCCACCTCTATTTCCTCCGTGCTCCTCTGCCCATTGCTTTGGTCTTCTCTGAACTCCATGTCTGCTCTCTCAGTGTGGTCCAATCCCGATTGAGGTGACATTCCCGGTTTATCCGAGTCTCCTGAGTCACCGATAGATTGTGCTGATTCATTACAGGCTGGAAATGAGGGCTGGTCTGTGCAAGGGTCAGGGTTTAGTGGAGAACACTCAGGCAGCAGAGAATCTTCATTCTCAGTGATTGGTGTTTTGTTGCTCGTGCAAGGAAGGCAGTTTAAGGAACAGTCGTCGGTTTTGTCAAGAGACATAGGTGTGGAGCCGCAGACATCCAGACAGGATCGCTCCTTCCCACAAGCGATCTGAAACTTGCGGTATTTGGGGCACAGGAGGGAGTAATCTGTGTCTCTCACACTGTTAAAGCTTTTTCCCACATCCTCAATGGCCAATGAAGGAGGACAGTATGGCTCTTTGCGTTTAGGCTTAAGCTGTGAGGGCTGAATTGGTGATTTGTTCTCATCAATAGTAGCATTATTGGGGTTCAGCTCAGCTCCTCGTGATTTGCAACATTTGGTTTTGCAGCACTTCCTCTGGACTTTTGCTGTACCTCGGTTGCTGTCAAAGAACTTGGGGAGCAGGAAATCAAAGCAGGCTTTGTCCAAGTTCTTAAAGCCGAGAACGGAGGCGCAGTTGCGGATTTCCAGCACGTTCTCTTTGGTGAAGAGGAGTTTTGAGGTGTAGGCGAACTCCAGCAAGGGTTCGAATCCCTCTGAGGTAATCTTAAATGAAAAATAAAAACAAATCAAAAGGTTTTAAAGAGCTCATGAACCATTTTTTTCCTTGATCTTTTTTTATGTCACTGTATATATGCCATTTATATACATGTATATTTGGTTATATCTAATATATTTGAACATATATCTATATATTTGTAATTTCAATCGTTCAAAAAATATATAAGAAGCCATTTTTTTTTGCAATATTTTGAAATATATGTTGCATATATACAAAGTATAAGTTTATAAATGAAAATAAAAATAATAAAAACTTTCGAGGGCGACGCGGTGGCGCAGTGGGTAGCACGTTCGCCTCACAGCAAGAAGGTCGCTGGTTCGAGCCTCGGCTGGGTCAGTTGGCATTTCTGTGTGGAGTTTGCATGTTCTCCCCGTGTTCGCGTGGGTTTCCTCCGGGTGCTCCGGTTTCCCCCACAAGTATAGGTGAATTGGGTAAGCTAAAAATTGTCCGTAGTGTAAGTGTGTGAATGGGTGTGTATGGATGTTTCCCAGAGATGGGTTGCGGCTGGAAGGGCATCCGCTGCGTAAAACATATGCTGGATAAGTTGGCGGTTCATCCCGCTGTGGCGACCCCAGATTAATAAAGGGACTAAGCCGAAAAGAAAATGAATGAATGAATGAAAAACTTTCGAGGATTTAAGATGTTGATGACAGTTGAAACACCATCTTGTGAAAAGGTCTGTTGATTCTGTTGTCTCATAAATAATTATTCATAAAATAATTTATGTCACAATTTGGGGACAAAGATATCTCATGAATATCATCTTCTTAATCATTCTAGACCAGGGGTGCCCAAACTGGAGGCCGGGTGTCATACAGAGTTTAGTTCCAACCTCAATTAGACAAGCCTGAACCAGCTAATCAAGCTCTTTCTAGGTATACTAGAAACTTCCAGGCAGGTGTGTTGAAGGAAGTTGAAGCTAAAATATGTAGGCCCAGCAGGACCAAGAGTGGGCACCCCTGTTCTAGACCTTTAATTGTGTCTTTACCTCATCAGGAAGGTTGATGACAATGCTTTCGGGTGTATGAGTGGGCACACGAGCACTGAAGTAGTCACTGCAGGATGCCAGAACTGCCCGGTGAGCCCGGAAACTCTGGCTCTCCGCCACAACAGTCACATCGCACAGAAGATCTTTCTTCCTCTGCTCATTCAGACACTGCAGAACATGTGAACTGTGCACAGACGACTGGAAGGTGAACTTAAATGACTTTGAGCTTTCCACCGACATCTTGAGTTAATCTGTATGGTAAAAAAAAATGATTTACATGAGCTCAGTTGAAGGGATCTGCCAAATGTAGCCTATATGATTTGTTTACTGACGATATTTGGCTATGCAACTCTTATTAGACATATTAAGCAGGCATTATGACAGGCATAAAAAAACTCTTCATTTACAGTTGTTAGTTGCATAGAAAGAACTATATATTTCAAGTTTATTGGAAAATGTGCATATTAATATTTCAAGTATGTGGAGATAAAGATCTAATTTCCTTGCTGCAACTCTCTGATTGGTGGATTTTTTTTTGTATAGCATTAAAGGTAGGATAATATAGTTTTTAGCATGAACTAAATTATTAAACAGTTGCTTTAAAAAGAAGCTGAATTAATGTAGACAGTTTAGACAATCGCCTACCAACCTAGTAAGAGCTCACATCCAGTTCGTCAATTAATTTAAAACCTTTTTTGAAGGTTTCTCTAGGGAGAAAATAAATCACTTTTTACTTCCTGTTGCACTCTGTTATTGGGGTATAATTGGGAATCTCAACTTCTCTTACTATTTATGGTATAGGTAGACATTTATGTTAACTGTAGTAGGTCAGATTCAAGTGTGCTGCTCTGAAACAGATTTTTGATGTAGACGGGAACTGGAAAAGGGAAAATCTGGAATGAAACTAACTTACAATAAAGTCACACTTTCTTTGTGTAGAGTAAATGTATGTCACTTCATTCAATACACACGTTCCAGCAAAACGCAAAGCTAGTGGTTGTTGTTTTTGGCCAGTTTAGTGTTACGTTGCACAATGTCAGTTTCTTCTTGTTAATGAACTTGTGGTTATAAAAGCATTCACTGCTGCTGCCGAATCACAGTCGACCTGTTATTATTAAGGCGCTCGCATACTTGCCCGCGTCATACTTCTCACACTCGCTCAACGGGAAGTAAACGACTTCAAAAAAAAACAACAGAACCGCCAGGGGAAGAAATGCTGTTTGTAACACTCAGTAGGTACGTGTTCTTACCCACGGGAGCTCCTTATCTCAGCTGTGTACAGAGAATTTGACCTAGTCGAGTCATGAGAGTGTATGTGCGCGCGCGCTTGTGTGTGTGTGTGTGTGGCGCAAGACAGTGCGCGCTCTCTGCTGACTCATTGGGTTTTGCTGATAAAGGATGAGCAAGCATTTTGTCTGTCTGTTCCTCTCCACTAAACTCCTCGACTTTTAAAGGAACTTGGGTACCAGTTGCCTCACACAGTTCAGCTGACGTACTTAATGTCGATAAACGGAAACATTTGAACTCGTTTCCCTAATAATGTGTCGAGTAAAAACAACTGACGCGCACAACTGATGAAATGAAAATTGCGGTTGTGTAACAAAACCTAGTCTACCTAGACAGCGTTTAAGGCATGTCGAGCGCGCGCTTTCAATGCTCAAACGAAACATCGGAACGCGGTTATGATGTACAAAAATGCTGTCTAGGTATGTGTTTTGTAACAGCATACGTCCGACAAACAACGACATTTGTATAAAATAATATGATCGCTTACATAGTCGTAATTATTAAAACACATATGCGTATGGCATAAAACAAAACAAACCCGAAATTAACCCTTTCAGACCTTCTACATTAAAAAAGACCAGTTAAACTTCTTTAAAGATCTCTATTTTCAATATATGTATGGCTCTCTCGACATATATTTCTGACAAAACCACAATCGTTCGTATGTAGCCTACTCACCTGTCATATCACCGGGGAGCTAAAAGTTGGATTTGATACTACATACTAAACTCAGGCTGCTTAAAGCGCTCACTTAAAACTATGAAAACAAGGAGGCGCTTGTATTTCGCTTGGGTGTCATGTGACTTATGGCCAAAAATTGTTTTTGTCCCGCCTTCTCAAGCACTGACCTCCTTTCATTGGCTGTCTCTGTCATGTCAATCATTTACATCACGACTTTCTTGTATTTCCACAGACCGCCTTGGTTTTCACTATACAGGCAGACACATACATAATTTAACCTCCTCAGTCCCAGATTAGTCAACTTTACAGACAATCTTTGTGTACAAAAAACGGCGTCTTAAATGTTATTAACTGTGTATTCACTGTCTATCTAGAATATTGCGCATTTGGACAACATTGAAAAACTTGGATGTGAAAAACAATTGATAGTAAAATCAATTCATAGATAATTCATATGTAAATGAATAAAAAAAAATTGTAATTTTAATATTTGTTGTAATTTCTTAGAAAATGTATATTTTTTTATAATTTCAAAAGTAGGTTATTCTAATAAATAAACATATTTAATGTGTAACTATTTCCTGGTGTAATGTTATGGGTGTAAACACAGTAGTATACAATCTCAAATATCCTGGCAGATTCTCAAAACTGTTTTGAAAAATGAAAAATAACCAAATGCTTTTACATTTTGACATAACGAATCATTCATCTCTAAAGAAAAAGAAACCTGCACTAACCAAACAAACTAAAAATCTAAATCTGGAGTAAGCAAAACGGTGCTGCTAAACTGGTTTTGCGATCATAAACTGCCGGCAACTCGGCTTGTGTGGGATGGAGATGTCAGCCATTGATAGTTTTTTCACAATCCTAAAATGAGCAGATCACATTTCAAAAGCCAAGTTTCCTTTTGCTGAGTGACTAAACAATGGTGTGTAGTCATACGTCTCTCATCACCTTCTAGAACTTAGATAGCTGGACAGAAGTTTAATTCCTTAGTTCCTTTTTAATGCAACCGACAGACAGTAAAAAACTCTCGCTGAGAACAACTCCTTCACAGCAGAGCATTTTACATGATATAACACAGACACAGCTCCATCTCTACAAGCACATTTGTCAACAAACACACCCTTTAAACACACACAAAGAAGAAGCTGTATATACTGTATTTAGAATACCAACATATCAGACTGAGGCGACCCCTCAGATCACGTTTGGCTCTGAAATGACCCACGTTAGCTTAAATATACATTTATTAAGTGTTTCAGTTTAAGCGCACTGATTCAAGATCATTTTTGTTGTTGTTGTTGTTGTTTCAGTACACTGAAGGAAAGCCATGAGGTGACATCTTTTTCATCAGTGTCAAAAGTCACGAGGAGCCCTGCCTCTTCTGACTGATCACCCGGAGCGTCTCGAGCTGCTGCGCTCGTTCACTGTGCACCGTTATCAAGTTCTGGTTCTCTTCTGTGAGTATCCGATATTCCTCTTCAAATCGTGCAAACTCCATTGACGCCTTTTCATCCTCTAGCAGCTCCGCCATAAGCTCTTTTCTGAATAATGGGGGAGAAAACATGTCATAAATAATCATACGGTACTTTATCACCTTTATATGACAATCCTGCTGAAAAAAGAAATCAATATAAACCATCACAGATGTTTCAAACTTGGCCACTACAAATACCATTAAAAACATTACAAGCCATCAGATATTAACCATCACAACCAATACATGTTATTGCTTTCTAATTTCAATTTCCATTATAACCTTTAAAATCGTTATAAATACTATGATGTTTTCTATTGTTGTTGTTGTTGTTTTTTCAGCAGGTAGTATTTGGTGTATTTATGACATGAAATGTGGCCTGGGTGTCACACAGACGCTTATAGGTGTCTGTTGGGTGCCTGAAACTATTTTATAGAAAGTGAAACTGTCAATGGCATAGCTTCTGGTACTGTACCTAGGTTGATACAATGATCTCAGTTGAAAAAAAAAACATGCTTCTTATTACGGACCTCTAGATGATTCACAATGTTTCACTTGCTCACAATGGCATGAAATCAGTGGGAGATGTCTGTAACATTTGGCTTTTGGATTACAAAGTTAGGAGTGTAATTATTTGAGCAGGGTTGAAGGGTGGTCACAGGCATGCTTCTGTTGTTTAATATGAAAGTTTATAATGTGGAAAACAGAGGATCCTTAACCACACATTGATAAGTCAAATATATCACTAGTGTATCACTCTGAATATTAAATCTGCAGAAAATGTACAGAATTGATTTACAGCATTGTTCTGAACAGCTGAGCTTGGTGCTTTGAAAAAAAAAGGTCATGTGTTTTCCTTATTTGGAAAAGAAGCAAATGAGAAAGAGAACAAGGACTGGAAATTTACAGTGGCAATTTAGATGGCAAGGAAGTTGTTGTGTTTTCCTCCATAAACAAAGCAGCTTTATCCTCAGTAAATAAATTGTTTAGTTTAGATAGTTTAGAAATAGTTTGTTGTTTAGAACATTATAATTATAGGAAAAATGTAATAAAATGTTAGTTCACACTTTATATCATGTGGTCTTAACTACTGTGTACATTTAAATGAATCATTTAAGAAAATGCAGTTATTATGCACATACATGTTTTTACATTATACTTACATGAAATAAATGATCTGCATGTAATTACATCTGTAATTACATTTAGAATTACACTGTTGACCCATCCCTTACACCTTAACCACCCTTAAAACCTTAACCCTAACCTTACCCGTATCCCACCTCAGTAGCACTATCAGTGTTGTGCAATATATTATTTTGATATTTATATTAAGTTTATTTTTTGATGTAAGTATGTAGTAGTGAAGGCCACTTAATATAAATAAAATAAAATAAATATAAATTATTCACATTTTCATATAACTTTTGAAATTTATGTTTACAAACTATTACTTTGTTACTTGTACTGTATCACTGTAGGGAAACAGTATTACAATGTAATAAAAGTAATTTCCTTTTTATATTACATTAAACTGACTTAAAACATTTAATTGAATCTTGAATAAGGTTAAAAAAAATGAAGTTGGAAAAAATTGTTTTATTTTAAGAAGTTAAAGGCACATTGGCCATGAACACTCTATAAAGTTTCATTTAAATAGGGAAGTGAATCACCTAAAATGATCTTTCAGTGTTTATTACAATGATTGACAGCCATAAACATAGTAACTTAGGTGTCTATTGTGTCTGCTATTTCCATCCAGTACTGAAAAAGAGGGTTGCCATATCTACTTTTGTAAGCTTGGCATGTAAATCAATACAATTCAATATAGTGGTATTATTGTAATTTTAATATTAAGTGTCTGAATTTATTCTGGTTTATTTTAAACTTGTTCAAGTTTGCTGTTTTTTTTTCTAGCAAGATCTGGCAACACAAATGAGTCAAGTCTGATATGTCGTTTTCTTCCATATTTTCTTGCTCTGTGCAGTTGGTTATTTTTGAGTGATTAAAGATACATTAAAACAAATGTTGCCATGACTTACTGATTGTCATTTTTGGTACTACATTTTCTTAACAAACAATGTTAATGTTTTGCCAACATTCCCATTAGTTATGAAAATGATAATTTCTGAAAGTGCTTTGAACTGAAATAAAAATGATCAAATGTTAGGGGGACATTATTCCAATATTAGTTTTGAATGTTCTGAAATAAGTAGTACAATACAAAATGACCATAATTCTGCACAGATGCTATATCATCATTACTCTGGAAGAATGTATGTTCATAACTTTCAGAGAACCTTGCCAGAATGTTTCTTCTTTCAAAGCTGCCACTGGGGTAGTACTCTAAGGTTAAAAAAAGGTAAAAGGCTCTACTATATACACTTTAGGTGCTTTATTTGAAAGTATTATTTAATATGTTACTTACTGAGGTACTAAAAATGCGCCTTTAGCTTTTGTAGCATATAGGGTACTTTCCCGCTGACAGCTTTGTACCCTTTTTTTCCAAGACTGTGGGATATGGTTTTAAAACACAACTGTACTTTTTAAAAACTCAACAAAGGTTAAGTGTTGTTGTTAAGTCGAGTATATTGTTTGGCTTTACAGTGCACTTTCATTTTCATGAAAATGTGGTTTTGCAGTGTAAATGGTAAAACAACAAAAAGCCCTGCATTCCACAATACAATATGTCAGGTCTTGTCATGCTTATTTTAATCAGTAGAGCCGCATGACTTTGAAGGAAACTCCATGAGCTCAAACAAAGGCAGCTTTAATTAATTATCTGTCTCTTCAAATTTGGTGATGCGTGTGTGTTTATTCAGAAGATACCAGATCAGGATATATTTAGTGATTGTAGAGACATGCTTTTTTTTTTCAAAAGAACCTTTTGTTCAATAGAAAGGTTCCATAAATTCTAAAAGTGTATCAGCTCTGAATTTTAAATCAATCTTGATAATATCATATGAATGCATTGAGTTTGTGTTTTGAGTTATATATAAATCTTACTTTCTGTCTTCCAGCCTGGCAATTTCATGTTTGACTTGGTGGAACTCATTGGCCATCTTGCAGTGGTCTTTATACACTTCTATAGACTCCTTCAAAGAGCGACACGGTAGCACCGGCTGTCAGAATGAGGAAGTTGAACACATTAATGCATCACATTATTCACACAACACAACACAACACTTCAGCACAAAGTTGCCCTTTTAAATGTGTAAGTTGACAAATATGATATATGTTATAATCTACAAGAGAGACTGCAGACGAATTGAGAAACTTCCTTTTTTATGATGTTATATTTAGATTTGTCTGCTACATCCTGGAATATACACAAAATCGTCATACAGACTTAGTTTCAATCAACACATGAAACGCATTATGTGGAAACAGTTGTTAAGAGGCTTGACTTTTTTTTCTTTTTTAATTCCTTTTGTGTCAGAAACTTCTTCTTTCGCAATGACTCAGGGCACAGTCCTACAGAATATCATGCATCCGACAAAGAGCTTCAACTTCTCCCAGTTTCCCCCTCCTGTGTTAAGTATGATCAGTGTTTTTTTTTAGGTAAGACAATTTTAACATTTTAGGGATACTTTTATGGGAAATCGTTGATATCAAGGAACACTGATCTAATCTTCAAAACACCTCATGGCTTTGATAATAATCTTTATATATAGTTTATTATAACATTATCACAACTCAAATAAATAATAATAAATAAACACACAATCATTGCATAGAAAAAAATTATTTATGTACTGATAGATAAAGATCATCACATATTTATTATCTACACACTACTCAGTTCATGCCTCCTAATGTAAGCTGAGTTTGTTCCCTTTAGCTTTTCACCTATCTGTCTGGAAGTGTATTGTATTAGTGATGGATGCTTTTTTTTGTGGTAGTAAATTGCTAGTTATGAGGAAATGTGGTACTGAAATAGTCTTGTTGTCAACACCTTTCATGTCAGCATGAAACAGCATTCACTGACTTTACAATCAACTCATTTTACTTCCGTAATGAAGCAATTGTGTTGTTGTTGAGAAAAACAACATAACATAGTTGGACGATGACAACCCAAAAAAAGGAAAGAGATTAATTGTTTAAGAAGTGTGTCATTTATGGGCCTTAACAAATATTAAATGCATAATGTATTTGAATAATTGTTTGTATTTAATAATAACAAAATACTCTCATTTATTTTAAAAAGGTATATTTTTATTTATTATTATTTTTCATACATTCATTTTCTTTTTGGCTTAGTCCCTTTATTAATCTGGGGTCACCACTGCGGAATGAACCGCCAACTTATCCAGCATATGTTTTACGCAGCGGATGCCCTTCCAGCTGCAACCCATCACTAGGAAACATCCACACACACTCATTCACACACATACACTACGGACAATTTAGCTTACCCAATTCACCTATACCACATATCTTTGAACTTGTGGGGGAAACCAGAGCACCCGGAGGAAACCCACGCGAACATGGGGAGAACATGCAAACTCCACACAGAAATGCCAACTGACCCTGCCGAGGCTTGAACCAGCGACCTTGCTGTGAGGCGATCATGCTACCCACTGCGCCACCGTGATGCCCTATTATTATTATTATTATTATTATTATTAATAATAATTGGCTTTAGTTATATTATTACCATTATCTTTAGGAATGTAAATAAAAATTAAATGTTCAATTTAAAATAAAGAAAAACTGTGTATTGTAGTAAAAGCTTTAAAGCTGCCATTGCCATCTTACAATAATAATAATTTTTACAACAAAAGCAATAATAATATTAATGTTGTCATTATATTTTTATATCATAAATATAATATATATTTTCTATAAAATGTAATAATTAAAATAATAAAACAAAAGTAACCAATGCTATCTTGTGGTCTTACTAAAGCATTATTAATATTATTATTATTATTATTAATACAATAATCTATACAACTATAGTAATTATCATTATTGCAAAATGCCAATTAAAAAATAGAAATACTAAAAAGTTAACTAATGCCATCTTGTGGTCATTTCGGGGAGAACGTGATAATAATCAAGTTAATTAAAATAATCAGAACAAACGTCACGGCGCAAATAATAAACCAATTTAAAGTAACATATCTCAAGTTGTCTTGCTGGATGTAAAACTGTTCCTGTCAGATTCCCCTTTATTCTTCGTGAATCTACAATCTTACTTTTCCAGTGTTTACAGTTCGCGGTGCGTCTTTTAAAAAACGAGGTCAGATGTCTGCTTGCAGCATGCATGTAAACAGATTATTAATAAACTTTACCTGCAGGCGCTGCTCAAGGTCAGGGAATGATGGAAGCGGATCCTCTGCATCTTTCAACTCTGAGAGGAAAACACAGGCAGAGCAACACGCCTGGTATGAGAATGATAATATCTGAAATCTTCACTCCAAGGTCTTAGCGCTGACATCTACATCCATCTAATCAGTGAATTCATAACCACAGCGCACATGACACCGCCGAGCCCTCACACCGGTCTGAGTACAGTTTACGGTTACCGTAAACATTATTGCCGTTCACCGCAAAACCGCTTCCAGATCAGTCTGAAAAGCCGCATTCAGACGCCAGCTGTTCGGCCGTGGACTCTAAATCCCGAACAGACAGATTGAAAGTTAAGTATCAGCGCGGTTCTTCGCGGTGACTTGTGTTTAACGAGCGCTTTGACAGAGGACTTGTCTGCACTGATTCCCGCCATGCCAGCAATGTCCAAACGGAGGCCTCTGATGATGCAAACCAGCTAAAAACAGAAAGGCCTGTTTGCAGCCAGCCATCAGCCAGACCGCCAATTAAAAGATATATATACAAGCAAATTTGAAAGGGTGTTATCAGAAACATGACGCGCACGTTACTCTTGTTGAATGTGGCCAGATGGGGATGAACATCAAAGGCTCGTTTAGTTTTTTGCAGACTGATTGCATATACAGTTGAGGTCAGACTTATTAACCCCCCTGAGTTATTAACCCCTCTGCATGTTTTTTCCCCCAATTTCTGTTTAAAGGAAAGAAGATTTTTTACAACACACATATAAACATAGTTTTAATAACTATTTTCTAAAAACTGATTTCTTTTATCTTTGCCATGATGACAGTAGGCCTACTTAATATTTTACAAGATACTAGTATTCAGCTTAAGTGCAATTTAAAGGCGTAATCAGGTTAATTAGGCAAGTTATGGTAATTGGGCAAGTTATTGTATAACAGTGGTTTGTTCTGTAGACAATCGAATAAAAATATAAATAAGAGGGCGAATAATATTGACCTTAAAATGATTTTTAAAAATTAAAACCTCTAAAAAAATTCTAGACTAAATAAAAAAAAAAGACTTTCTCCAGAAGAAAAAGAATATTATAGGAAATACTGTGAAAAATCCCTTTCATTCATTGGGGATCATTCATTCATTCATTTTCTTTTCGGCTTAGTCCCTTTATTAATCTGGGGTCGCCACAGCGGAATGAACCGCCAACTTATCCAGCATATGTTTTACGCAGCGGATGCCCTTCCAGCTGAAACCCATCACTAGGAAACATACACACACTCTCATTCACACACATACATTACGGACAATTTAGCTTACCCAATTCACTTATACCACATGTTTTTGGAGTTGTGGGGGAAACCAGAGCACCTGGAGGAAACCCACGCGAACACAGGGAGAACATGCAGACTTCACACAGAAATGCCAACCAGCGACCTTCTAGCTGTGAGGCGACAGCGCTACCCACTGCGCCACTGCATCGCCCCTGTTAAACATCATTTGGGAAATATTTGAAAAATGAAACAAATTCATGGGAGGGCTAATAATTTTTACTTCAACTGTATATAGTTGTATACTAATTTAATATTATTTTTACATGTGTGATTTTTTCATGATCTCGACATAACAAAATGTTGTTTTCTCGTTATCACAACTTATTGTTTTGCTTTTATTTATTTGTATTTTTGCTTTGATATTTATAGAATTTGAAAGAAATTGTTATTTTATGTATGTTAATGTCACAGCAGAGCTCATTATTATTCACTATTATTCCAAATATGGTCAAACCCCAGATATTCGTTCCACTGGTAATTCCTGCAGTTATAAATGAGCATTTAAAATCATTCATTAATTCATTTTCTTTTCGGCTTAGTCCCTTTATTAATCAGGGGTCGCTACAGTGGAATGGACCGCCAACTTATCCAGCCCATGTTCTACACAGCTGATGCCCTTCCAGCTGCAACCCATCACTGGGAAACATCCATACACTCTCATACACTACGGACAATTTAGTCTACCCAATTCACCTATAGCACATGTCTTTGGACTTGTGGGGGAAACCGGAGCACCCAGAGGAAACCCACGCGAACATGGGGAAAACATGCAAACTCCACACAGAAATGCCAACTGACCCAGCCGAGGCTCGAACCAGCGACTTTCTTGCTGTGAGGCAACAGCGCTACCCACTGCGCCATATTTAAAATGATTTCTGGAGAATTTTTGCAATTATCTAAGCCACATGACTACAATGTAGATATTAAAAAACAATTTTACATATTGAGTCAATGGCACATTTAAACTGACTGTATTTTAGTTTATGTTTTGTAATGTTCCTTAGCAGGTCAGCTGGCCTACACAACACAACAAGTGACTAGTAATTGCACAAAATTACTCACGTCTATAATTTACTATTGCAGAAAACTATGAGGAAAAAAGGCTAAATATAGTGTGTTTATGTGTCAGGTGTCTATTTGCGTTCCACTTTTGGGAAAGAAAGAAAAGGACGTGGGTCAAAGCAGCATCGAAGCGCGAAGTATTAAATGCTTTTAAATTTAGGCCAGTGTTCTAAAAGAAAGTGAGCGCATCATGCAGCAGCGAGGTATTAAACCAGAAACCTGATGCTGCAATGCCCGGACAGCAGCTGCCATCAAAGCATTTGCCAGAATAGCTGTAAAACACTTTGACAGCACTGTTGACTTTGTGGCTAGGTAGATATTTTGTTTTTAAGATGCCAGAGATCAACCAAAATAGAGGAGGCACCTGTTTCTTTGGAAAGGATGGCAAAAGTTGAATTGATCCCACATGAGCAGCTTTGGGTGGGTTTTGCTTGTTGCCGTTTTGGTCGAAGTCACTCATAGTATGGACCGTGCCGAACAGGGGGGAAGCGGCTCTATTTTAGTCTCTCAATCACACAAGCATGTAAACATCGAAAACAATGATGTGCGCATTCTCGATGTGTGTTACCTGAGGTTTCGTCGAGGCTGAAAGCGATCTGTACTTCAGGTTTATCTGCAGAGACCCGTCTAGTTGAGGTGATCATTTATTCCTAGAAAAAAAGCCCGTTTGGGGTAAATGAGGTGCATGTAAATCTTACACACCAGTTACACACCGACAAATGAAATTTAGTAATGTTCAACTTAATTTGTTTGTTTAAATTCAGCCCATATAAATTGTTTGCAACCAGTTAACTTAAAAAAATTGAGCAAATCCAATTAATCTTTTTTGTTCAGTGCATATTTGACACAAAATTGAATTGAAGCAACAAAGCTTTTTAGAGTATAGACACACAAAGATGTTGTTCTCGTAAAATAAATAAATTAAAAATGAATAAATAAAATTTTATAAATAAATAATACATTAATAAATATTGATATTGTATGTTATTGTAAAATATTAGTACTGTTCAATGTACATTTTGATTTTAGGACAACTTTAATAAAAAGGTTGAATAAAAGGTTCCACTTCAAATGAACATCTGAACTTAAAATGAATAATATTTAACATTAATAATAGAATACTAGAAAAAAATATAATATTAATAGCTTTGGCTCATGCTTATCACTTTGATTAATTAATCATAATAAACTGATATTTTAAATATATTTTTAACTATGAGTCATAAGAATAATATATTTTTTAATCATTTTAACTACATATACATACAAAACTTAATAATGGAAAATATACTAAATTATAAAATGTGTGTATATATATATATATGTGTGTGTGTGTGTGTGTGTGTGTGTGTGTGTGTGTGTGTGTGTGTGTGTGTGTGTGTGTGTGTGTGTGTGTGTGTGTGTGTGTGTGTGTGTGTGTGTGTGTGTGTGTGTGTGTGTGTGTGTGTGTGTGTGTGTGTGTGTGTGTGTGTGTGTGTGTGTGTGTGTGTGTGTGTGTGTGTGTAACCTGAGAAGTATGAGGTCACTAGTCTTTTAGGGGTCATGAAACGCTTCCATCATGTGCCTAAAGTTGCATCAGGGATTAAACAATTTAAGACAAAGCCAGCAAATGAGATCATGCTTCTTTACTGGCTGCACTATGAAATCATATTACATATATGCCTATACTATATTTTATTTGGAAATGAGCATGTACTGTGGTTATTGTCTGAACAGTAAAGACACAAGTTCATTGTTAATGTCCTAAAAGCACAGTAAAAGCCCACTTACCTCACAATGGAGACGTATTTACAGAAGAGTCTCAGCAAAACGCTCAGCAGAAGAGCTGAAGACACTCCATTAAGAAGCCTGTATGCAGATCCTCTTCAGTGTTTATGCTGTAAAACATTCAAACTTAAAGTGGCAGTAATCCTGGTAGTGTACAGTGAGAAGCCCAAACAAAGGCAGAGTAATGGCAGCTCTTCAGTCGGAGTGGCACTGCGATTCTGTGTGTGCCAGCCTGACTCCAATTAAATGGCTCAGATGGCATGACTTTACACTAGAGCAATGTCTATCTCTCTCCGGTCAGCTCCTGGGTCACACACACACACACACACACATTCGCTACAACAATGCAGAGCTTTTATTTTTAGTTTTCATTTAGTTAAAAATGTAGTATTTTTGAGTTGAGCTTTTTTTTGAAAAACAATAATCATCAGGGCAAGCTGTCGGAGAAATCAGTGTACTTACTGTATGATTAAATTGCTTTTAGATTGCTTTTTTAACAACAACAACAAAGTAGGTTTTTAATTATATGATAAAATAATTTACAAATTTAAATGTGACTTTTGTAATAAAATGTAGTTTGTATTCTGAGCCAGCTATTTTATTTTATTTATTTATTTTTGTATTTCAACCTTGTCTTTTTAATACAGAAAACAATACTTTGTGCATCAACACAATATCAATACAATAACACAACACATCTCCTAATTATATTATTATTATATATTATTATTCATTCATTCATTTTCTTTTTGGCTTAGTCCCTTTATTAACCTGGGGTCGCCACAGCAGAATGAACCGCCAACTTATCCAGCATATGTTTTACACAGCGGATGCCCTTCCAGCTGCAACCCAGTACTGGGAAACACCCATACACTCTCATTCACATACATACACTACGGACAATTTAGCTTACCCAATTCACCTATAGACCATTTTGAGGGATGTAAACAAAAACAATGGTCCTAACGTACTTCCTGTTTTACATTTTTAATTTCCACAGCTTCTGAGAATCCAAAAAAGTCCAAATGTTGATAAATAATCCTATAGCAGCTGTTTTAACGTGAAGTTATTATTGAATTGCCTCTTGTTACAGTTATGAAATAATTTGACAACAAGCAGGAAATTTTCATGGGCCAGTGACATCACCACATTGAAATGGTCTATAGCGCATGTCTTTGGACTTGTGGGGGAAACCGGAGCACCCAGAGGTAAATATTGTCATTTTTTCCTGAGCCAAATCTATGAATTTTGTTTATATATCTTACTTCTTCTATTATTCTGTTTTATTTTATGTATCTGTTTTTTATAATTGTGTTTATTTTTATAAATCACTCACTCCACACTTTCCATTAGCATATTTACTGCTTTATCAAGGGTGTCCACAGCGGAATAAAACACCAATTACAATTACACACACATACACACACACACATTCACACTCTTTATTTATTATTTATAGTTCATTAATGATAAATATTGATGTTCATTTTAAATTCTGATATTAATTTACAAGTGCAATTGTTACATCCATACCATTTTTATCTCTAATACAAACTTTAATAATCTCCAAATTATTTAAAAAAAAAAACGGTTCAAAAAATGGTTCAAAACAACACCACACAAACACTAAAATATATTGTTATTGAATAATAATTTTTTTACTTTTTTTTTTAAGACGATTAAAAAAAGAATTGTTAAATGATTTGCTTGTTCTGCTTTGGGTGTGGCGTGGACTCAATCGGCGCTCGACTACCTCGCCTGTCTGGCTTAGTGATCCGTGTTTCTGTTCTCCGCCGCAGCGCCTGTTCTTTCTTAGCTGCATGCTTTCAGTGCGCTGCAGCCTTATCCAGCATCAATTTAATATCCACGTTTTCCGCTCAAAATGGCTCTTCACGTCCCCAAAGCCCCGGGCTTTGCTCAGATGTTAAAGGATGGTGCGAAGGTAAGGCTGTTGAAACAGTATTTTGCCCGAATTGTGTTTTTAGCGCGCACCCGATGATTCCACATAGAGCTTTCTAGAACACGGGCCTTAGACCCTACAACTACCGGTAAAACTAGCAGACGCTTCACACTTCAACTGAAGATTGTTGTTTTGTACACGGCTGAAATTAACATCAGCTCTTAATGAAGTATCAAAAGGTTTACTGTAAATGGGTTATGTTGGAAAGTGACGGATGAATGAAGTTAGCATGTTAGCTAAAGACATGTGCCACTGACTGACAGGCTGAGAGAGAGAGAGAGATCACACCTCCATCACAACACTGTTTCAGTATGTACGTTTGTCTCCTATAAAAATGAAATTAATAATCTAGTATACAGCCCCCTATCCTGACGTCCCATTCTGGACGTCACCATA
>CAIGQV010018202.1:14194126-14222912 GCA_903798115.1 Danio jaintianensis
CCCCCCCCCCCCCCCCCCCCCCCATGTGTGTTTTTCCACATAATGAATGTACTGTAGGCTTTGGCGAGAAAATAT
Source organism: Danio jaintianensis (assembly GCA_903798115.1). Classification (NCBI taxonomy): domain Eukaryota; kingdom Metazoa; phylum Chordata; class Actinopteri; order Cypriniformes; family Danionidae; genus Danio; species Danio jaintianensis. The sequence goes on from CAIGQV010018202.1 coordinate 14,194,202, forward strand.
TGTCTGCTGAGGTAAAGTTGGTTTTATGTTCGAACACTTTCATGTGAGGAACCATACAGATGAGGTGTTTCAGTCAGAAGGTTTCAAACATATTTAAAGTATGATTAAAGAAAAAAAAAACAGACAGAAAACGTCATTTGAATTCATAATGTGAGTGATATTTGTTGTTACAGCTCTAATTAAAATCAGCTCTAATTCGCTAAAATCTGACTGTTCATTTTTTAACAAAGTGACATTTTGTGACACGGTCCCTATATTGTTTAACACTACTTTGAGTATTCGTTCAGAAATCACATGCAAGTAGGATTTCAAAACAACAATAGCGCTATTTAATTGACTGTGAACAAAGTTGTACAGTATAAAATATATTACAGTATATTGGACAGTCATTTGCTGCTAATAATGCTTTCCTTATTTAGAATTTGCAAAGAATACCTTAATGAAATGATATTAAAAAGTGAAATTCAGAATGTGCAAATATAAAACCAACACTTATTAATAAATAATAAACCTCTCTTGCGCTCTCTCTCTCTCTCTCTCTCTCTCTCTCTCTCATTGAAATCATTGAAATTTAATTAAAAAAATGTCATTTAAAAATGTCTTAGAAGTATCACTGAAATATGACGTTTATAGCATGATTGCTAAAATGTGTTTTTCACAATATTTATGAGATGGTTTCAGTATTTTGATGGCATCAGTTAAATCTTACATAATAGAAAAATAGCATATTATAGAATAAATACAATTTGATGAAGTACAACCCCTATTATAAAGCATAATATTAGACAATATTCTACTTAATAATATTAACTTATCTAATATTAACTATAATGTTACTCTAACAGCATTCAGCCTAACAGACAGGACTTTTTGACTTCTGTTCGTTTATTTCCCCTATTAGCACTATTCAGGTCTTGAGGAAGCTGTTTTCAGGAACATCCAGGCTTGCAAGGAATTGGCACAAACCACAAGAACTGCTTATGGACCCAATGGTGATGCTTTTTTATGTATTCAAGATCATTTTAGTGCCCCATTTACACGTTATATTAAGTTGCATTTTTGTCAATACTATCACGTATGTAAGACAATGTGTTGCCACTTGATTATTTCCTGTAGATGTTGAAATTGCATTTGATTGGATTGTTTTTTGTAGTGTAAATGCTCATGTGTATTTCACTTTATACAGGTATGAACAAAATGGTCATCAACCACTTGGAGAAACTGTTTGTCACTAATGATGCTGCAACTATTCTGAGAGAGCTGGAGGTACATATTAGTAGTCGTAATTGTGATGCATGCATTAATTTATATCATTTGGAAGACTATTTATATCTCTTTTTTTTTTTTTTTTCTTCCCCCAAGGTTCAGCACCCAGCAGCCAAAATGATAGTGATGGCGTCCCATATGCAGGAGCAGGAAGTAGGCGATGGCACAAACTTTGTTCTGGTGTTTGCTGGAGCTCTTCTGGAACTTGCAGAGGAGCTGCTGAGGATGGGCCTGTCCGTTTCAGAGGTCAGTCAACAACAGATCTAATGCATGGTGTCTCTAGTTATGTTTACATGCACTCACTTTTGTTTGTCAATAAATTTGGGCTAATAAAATTGACCATAGCAATTTTTTTTACAATTTATTTAAATATTTTTTATATTATAATTCCTGCAAACTAAAAGAAATATTTTCTCCAGAAGACGAATATAATAGGAAATACTGTGATTTATTTTTTTGCTGTTAAACATCACTTGGGAAATCTTTGAAAAAGAATTGAATATACACAGGAGGGCTAATAATTGAGTTTTTAACTGTAAATCTGCTTTTATTCCAGGTGATTGAGGGCTATGAGATGGCTTGTAAGAAGGCTCTGGAAATTCTGCCTGATTGCGTCTGCTCTTCTGCAAAGAACCTTCACGATCTGGATGAGGCGACAGCCATGATCCGCTCTGCTGTCATGAGCAAACAGTACGGCAATGAGGATTTCCTGGCCAACCTCATTGCACAGGCCTGCGGTAATGCATGATTGCTTTACTGTACTATCACAAAGTTCCTTTTGATTTTGTGTAATAATATTTTATTTTATTTATTTTTACAGTCTCTATCTTCCCTGAGTCTGCTAGTTTCAATGTTGACAATGTCAGAGTATGCAAGATTTTGGTAAGTTGTACTTGAATTTAGGTGTTTCTTTAATCCATGTTATGTTATATGTTAGTTTCATTTGTTTTCATTTGCTTTGCAGGGCTGTGGACTGAACTCTTCTACTATGCTTCACGGGATGGTGTTTAAGAAAGAGGCAGAAGGTGATGTCACATCAGTGAAAGATGCAAAGATAGCAGTGTTCTCCTGTCCATTTGACTGCACGGTTACTGAAACCAAGGTAGGAAAATTCACATTGATTTGAATTAAATGCCTTAGGGGCCGTTCACACAGAACGTGTTTTTCCTTTCCAATGCGTTACCTCTATTGTTTTTCAATTTAAACATGCCTTTGATGAACGTTAGGCTTCCATCTTTTGAAGTGTCACGCACGTGAATGGCACAATTTTTAGATGCTGTGTCAAGTTGAAAGAACTTCAGCTTTCACACTCAGTGCAGCTAATCGCTGTCAGTTTCACACCAGTGGACCAATCAGAAGAGCTCAGAGGTGGGGCAAGCATTGCAATTTTTGGTTTAAGGGCTCATTGACACCGAATGTGTTTTTGCTTCTAAAAACGTGAGACACAATGGTTCGAAACAGCTTGGAAAATACCACAGCAGAGAGCATGAGGGTATCTGGACACAGATGAGCGCCTGTAAACAGAAACTTGCAATGGTTGTCCCACCTTCGAGGACTTCTGATTGGTCCACTGCTGTGGAACTGACATTGATGTGCTGTGTGTGAAAGCTGAAGTTCTTTAAACTTGACACAGCGTCTAAAGCCTGGTTTATACTCGACGCGTTCGCTTAAGTGCGCGCGGCGAATGTGACGTCATCGCGGTGTTTGCGGAGGTTCGCTTTGGGTGCGCAACATGATTTCGGCTGGCGGAGCGCACGTTTTTTCGAGCGAACAGTTTGCGTGGCACCGCGTTTGATTTGAGTTAAATATGAATCACTTTGAAGAGATTTTGTTTGAAACAGCCTGTACAGACATCTTTATGATCCGTCCATGCGTGGTCACAGGGATAACCAGATGGCCAATAATTATTGGCTAGAAATTGAAACAGTAGTGGGAAAGGAAGAAGTTTTTTTAAAAAAGGTTTAGAAAAACTTGAGGGATAAGTTTGTTAAAACCAAAAAGAGAGGCCATGGCAAAAGTGGAGAGCCGGGTGGGTTTAATACACAATTACAGAATATGTTTTTCCACCATTCATAGGTTTTACACTGATGTATATAATACAGTTTTGAATTTAAAACAATTTAATATTTACAAAACTAAAATGAAGTCACAAATTATTTCTTTGATAACTGGAAAGGAATATTTAAACCTATCAGTTTACAACATACTGATGCCCTGTTTTTCTAGGCTTTATTGGTGATAATGGTCAGGAATGTCGGACCATTATTGCCTTTTTAACATATCAGTAGAGGACAAATGTGCCAGACAGTAATGTGTCAATTGTAGAGTGGGTTAAATAAAAAAAGTCTTAGTTTTTAGATTTTTAGTAAGTGTACTTTTTTTGCCTTTATTCTTGCCATAATAAAAAATTTGTAGAGAAACCCATGCTCTGTTGTCATTAATATTTTAATAAACTTTAATAGGTAGAACTGTGCGAGATATGAACAGAAGCAAGTGATGCATCAAAGTTTGAATTTAAAAAAATCTTGAATGGTTATAAAAATCTTAATAATCATTAAAATAATTAATAAAAATAATTAGTTAAAAACTCTTGAATGATATAAGCTCCAGAAACTTTCTACTTCTCTGTTTATCCATCTGATTTTACGGTCAGTTTCTTTTGATCACCCCCTGTCGTTTTAAAGAATATCACAACGGCGAACGCGGCAAGTATAAAAGCCTCATCCATTTTGTGAGGTGCGTGCGCAGTCAGCGGAGGTGTGGCGCCAGGCGAAAGTATAAATCAGGCTTAAAAAGACGTAAGCTTATTGGTCACACAAGTCTGTCAAAAGTGCATGTTTACATTGGAAAACAATAGAAAAGTAGCATGTATGAAAGGAAAACGCATTCTGTGTGAACAGCCCTTATACTGTCTATTCTATGCATCTACAGGATTGACAGTATTTTCTTTGAATGATGTTCAAAATTGTGCAGTTATCATTGTTTTCCTTTGGTTTGTAGCTTAATTCTAATAATTCTTTGTGATGTTTCATAGGGAACAGTACTTATTAAGAACGCAGATGAGCTCATGAATTTCAGTAAAGGAGAGGAGGACCTGATGGAGGCTCAGGTGAAGTCTATTGCGGATTCAGGGGCCAGTGTGGTTGTGACTGGGGGCAAAGTCGCTGATATGGCTCTTCATTATGCCAACAAGTACAAGCTCATGGTGGTCAGGTAAGAAAGAGCCAGATCGAGATTACTTTATTATCCAGGTTTTCAACATATTTTTGATTCCATTAAATATATGATATTTATTAATGTTTTTTGTTGTTTACCAAGGCTTAACTCGAAATGGGATCTCAGAAGACTATGCAAAACTGTTGGAGCCACAGCATTGCCCAGACTGGTGAGTTCAGACTGTATTAGTGGCCATTTGTGTGAAGCAATGAGTTAGGGCGTACTCACACTAGGTACAGTTGCCTTGAACCATGCCGAAACGTGATTGACCTCTCCCCCGACGGCCTGCACTTACACTGCATTTTGCCTTCCGAGCTGGAGCACGCTTACGTCATCGATGATGTGACTGTTCAGTTTAACAGGAAGAGAAGCGCTCTCACTCAGCACAGTGGAGATTGCTTTAGTTATATTGTTTTTAGGGTTGGGCGATGTCGACCAATTTAGCATCGTACGATGTCTAATGTGAAACACCACGATGGCATTGTCGTCATAGGCGGCTTATGAATAATTAATTAATTTATAACAAATTAATTATTTGTAGCCTACCGTTTCAACTACCTGACCCGCATGGTCTTTGTTTTACCCATAACCAAATCTTAAATAAATAAAGATAAGTTACACACAAATGACCACCTTTCAATCACTTTTTCCACGGGACTAAATAGGCAGAGTGATCTGTGTCGTTGTAGTGGCATCAACAAACTTGGTTGGTAAAAAAGGTGCACAACCAACAGTATCTGAGGTTTTTGCTAAAATGACTAAGTACAAGCGTGAAAGCAAAAGATTGAAGCAGTGTACTGACGCTGTGACACGTTACCTGATAGATTCAAAAGACCGAAGAGTCGTTAGATGGAGACAAGATTAATTAAATATCACGTTTAACAACTATAGTGAGACGAGAGTGTGGGGGTGTGGTCACTTGATGTGTGTTATCAGCGGTATAGTGTGGAAGGAGGGCTTTTCAGAAATGCTAGATGAAATGCCAGTGTGGGCGTAGATAGTTTTCGTTCTAAAATGTCGTATTAGTTTAAACGGGGCCGTGTGTATTTTTCGCGAGCGGGTTGCTGTGACCGGGGCGGGCCGGAGGATCGCGATGCTGGCTCAGCATCTTGTTGTCTATCCGCCATCGGCGATGGACGATGGCATCGTCTATTGACCCAACCCTAATTGTTTTGTATTAATTTTAGTCGTTTGGGATGCAGTGACACGCAATCAAATGTTTTGCCGAGCAGATCCACAACTTTTGATGCTCATAAATGTTCATAAAGCCATCGTGCTGCACGTATTAGGATGTTTGCTGAAGGTGGCAGCTGACGTGCAGAGAGGGGTTTACGTTTTTAATAAACTATGACAGTTCGAGTTCATTAAAGTAAGAATAATTAATTAATCTATATGAAACAGTCCCTTAAAAGTGACGTCGCTTCTTCAGTTTCAGGCTCAGGTGCGCTTTGTGCTCACACTACAAGCATACTGCGCCAAAGCCTAACCGAACCACGCTCTGGCGCACCTCATCCAACCGTGCCAGGGCCGGCCAACTGAACCGTGCGTTGGCCCGATTCGGAGCACTCACAGTTGTCAAACGAACCGGGAAACGTGCCCGGGCATGGTTTGGACAGCCTAGTGTGAGTGCACCCTAAGTGATGAACCAGATGGTGTTGTCAGACATTGTGTTCAGTCTAAATGCTGTTGTCAGACATTGTGTTCAGTCTAAATGCTGTTTATTTTTGCTGGGACAAACAGACTTCCCCTACCCCAGAAGAGATGGGACGCTGTGACAGTGTTTACCTGTCTGAGGTTGGAGATACACAGGTTGTGGTCTTCAAACATGGTAAGGAAAATAGTACACTTCATCCTGTGTTTACAAATTACACATGTACAAGGTGTGTGGTTTGGTGTGTGCTTACCTTCCATTAAATGTTTGTGAACAGTAATATTTTTCTAAGAAAGTAATACTTTGGATTGGCAAGGATGCACTGTTCATCAAACGAGGATGTGTATAATGTTACAGATAATTGTGTTTTAAATAAAACTGATTTTGAACTTTGTTAGTGAGAGAACCATGACAAAAAAACATGTTTTTCAGCACTGATAACATTATATTAAAATAAATTGTGAAAAATTACATGTTAAAATAGTTTTTTTTTTTATATCTATGTTAGTTTCAAAAAAGGTTTAAACAAAAAATGTCTATCTTACATTTTTTTTATCACATATTACAAGCAAATGCCATTCAGTGTAAAAAAAAAAAATAATAATAAAAAAAAAAAAAATAAAAATAAAAAAAAAAATATATATATATATATATATATATATATATATACCAAAAATGTATACTATAAAATCTTGTTAGGCAATTTTAACTATAATCATTGGACCACATTACATCCCCAAATACTAAATATTTCAAATCCAATTGTCAGCAACATTTTTTGTATGAAAGTGAAAGTCCTTAATATGCTAAATGAATATGTGTGAAAATGTTTATTATGCTTATTGTGCTATTTTTTTTTTCTTTTTTTGTTAGTTTTTTTTAATGTATACTTACAGGTAAAAATTATTTTTCAAAATGTTAGACTGAACATTTTGTGATGTTATTTTCACTCATTTCATTTGAAACCATGCGAACACCTCAAATCTTAATATATTACATTCATCTTAGTAAAATGAACATGTCCTTGACCTAAATGTATATCAGATAGCTCATGTCATCTCACTCCTATTTCTAGATAAAGAGGACGGTGCCATCTCTACTTTAGTCATTCGTGGGTCCACAGATAACCTGATGGATGACATTGAGCGTGCCATTGATGATGGAGTGAACACCTTCAAAGTCCTTGTCAGGGTGAGCCAGTTTAAAACTTCACCCGAACATAAAACCGCTTCTAATTAAAGTCTCTTAAATGACAAGTGATATTAACAGGAGTTATTTTCCCTCAGGATGCACGTCTTTGTCCGGGTGCTGGTGCCACTGAAATTGAGCTGGCGAAGCACATCACCTCATATGGAGAAGTACGCACATCCGTCTAATTTAATTTTGCTGCTGGCAAAAGCTGAACAGTGTAAATAATTAAAAAAAATATGTCCTGTAAAGTCCTGCCCAGGCCTGGAGCAGTATGCCATTAAGAAGTACGCAGAGGCGTTTGAAGCACTCCCCCGTGCGCTGGCAGAGAACTCTGGCGTGAAGGGCAACGAGCTGATCTCCAAACTGTACGCCACACATCACGAGGGCAACAAGAACTCAGGCTTTGATATTGAGGTGAGCACTCAATTTGGAGGCAACAGACCTTGTATAAATAAATAAAAAAGGACCCTGGATAATGTGTTTTAAGGTGTTGATGCTCAGTGGCCAAGTATATTTTTATGGGTGAAGCCTGTCAGACTATTTAAAGAGGGTAAAACCCCACATATAGCAAATGATGAAATTTGCTTATTTTACACTTCACTTGCTAACTTTACACTATGTGACCTTGGACCACAAAACAACAATTGTTTTTATTCTATTTGGGTTTATACATAATCTGAAAGCTGTATATATTAGCTTTCCATTGATTTTTGGTTTGTTTGCATAGGACAATATTTGGACGAGATACAACTATTTGAATATCAGGAATCTTAAATATTGAGAAAATTGCCTTTAACGTTGTCCAAATTAAGTTCTTAGCTATGCATATATTACTAAAAGTTTTTATTCAATTACGGTGGGAAATTTTCTAAATGTCTCTATGGAAGAAAAGCTTTACTTAAAATTTTAATAATTTTTGGCTTAAAGAAAATCGGTAACACTTTAAAATAATGGTCCATTAGGTAATGTATTTACTAATACATTCATTACAGTGTTTATTCAGCTTTCTTAACGTTATTAAAGTTCGTTGTTAGTTCATGTTAACTATTAACATATAGTTAACTCATGTTAGCTGTAATGTTATGTGCACTTACTAATGTTAACAAGCACAACTTTGGATTTTGATTATGCATTAGTAAATGTTGAACTATGGTTAATAAATTTTGAACAAAATTGTTCAGGTTAGTAAATACAATAAAATAATTTTTTTAAAAAATGTTTCCAAATAAATGCTTGACAAAATATAAAACTCTTTAGATTAATATACATTTTCAGAAGAAAAAATATATATAATTATTAAATATGTTTATATATAATTTCTCCAGACCCAGTTTATTTTCTTTTCAAGTAAAGCATACAATGCAGATTGACCGCTTGAGTCCAAAGATATTCAATGTGTGTTGAATCCGTTGCTGCTTAAATCTAGTAATTAAAGTAAAAAACTTTTGTGTGGACAATTTTTTTTAATATTTATATGATATAATTAACATCACACAATGAGAAGTGTTGCAGTCCCAAATCAGTTTTTTGTTCTTTTTTTTTTTTTTTTTTTTAACAAATCTTTTGGATTAGTGACAGTGTGTGTAATTTATTCATCCATAGCAGACTAAACCAGCCAAGGTGCTGACATACTTAACCAAATGCACAAATCAAAATTATTACTGAGTTCAATTATTCCACAACGATTATTATTTAAAAATTTTTTGGTGAATGTGTATATTTATATACACAGGACTTTTTTCATCCCTGCTTTTGATGACTGTTTTAGGGAGAGGGTCCTACAGTGATAGACATGATGGAGGCAGGCATTCTCGAGCCATATCTGGTCAAGTACTGGGGGATCAAACTGGCCACAAACGCAGCCATCACTGTCCTCCGTGTGGATCAGGTTAGATCTCTTACACTTATTTGTATATCATTCCATTTTTGCTCCATCCATGTTCATCCCTTTTGGGATTTTAGTTGTTTTGTTGGTCTGTTTTTTTATTTTGGATTATAATGTGACGTGTATATGCCAGATCATTATGGCAAAGCCAGCAGGGGGACCCAAAGCCCCCAAACAGCAAGGACACTGGGACAAGGACGGCTGGGATGACGAGCCAGACAAATTTGATACACATCATTGATAAGAAATCCCAAAATAATAGCAAAGGTGCACATAAACACGCCACTGTTTGGAGTGCTTAACCACTGGAGTGAACCGGGCTGCATGAAAACTGTGTGGAAATTCACCTTGACCAAATGAGTTTAACAGCCATAATTATTGAAGTTTGGATTAACATATATGATACATATTTTGTTTTGGATATCCTCGAACTTCAAGAATGATGTAGTAAATGCTATATAAGTGTCTACACCCACAGGCAGAATGGTTCTGTTTACTACTTACAGTAGTGTCGTCTGATGACACTAAAAATTAACAACAAAGTGTCCTTTTTTCTGTTTGGTTAAATCTATTAAGTCTGAGTTCTAGTTTTGTAACTCACAAACATCACTAACTTATTACTCACTGTAACATGTTGAAAGTCATCCAGGCGTTTTGGCACATTTACTTGCATGCCGCATCCACTAAAAGCACTTTTTCCTTCACAGGGTTTTGCACTGTGCACATCGGACTGTCTTTTACTCTGTGCGTGTCTGACTGTGTCTGATTTTCCTTCACAGATAATAATGGCCAAGCCGGCTGGTGGACCCAAAGCTCCACAAGGAAAGAAGGACTGGGATGAGGATGAATGATGACATTAGGCTGTTTGTTTCCCTGTCACCATCTTAGCTTTTCAAGTGTTGTGTATTTAATATCTGCCCCCATTCTCTCTTTTTTTTTTTTTTTTTTTTTAGGAGAAGCCATGTACATTAACTGAGTGGCAACGAGCTGTATTCTGGTCCCAATAAAGGCACTTGAGCTGTCAGTGTCATTGTTTCACTTCACTAATCTTTGGTTTACAACAACATACAGTATAATTCTAACCCTGTGATGTTCTTGAAAACTGAGTTAACACATTTACAGTTCATCAACTCTTTTGTTTACAAAAAATTAACATCTAAGTCCGTTTTTTTTTTTTCTTACAGTAATTTTTGTACAAATATCTATTTATAAAAGCTGTGCACTTATCGCCCTCTGCCGTTGTTTTGGAACACTGCACTCTAGTTCCACAATACAGATAAAAAACGTGACGTGAGTGGTTCTTGGAGGTCCGATTATATAATTGTTTATATCTTAATGTTTTTAATGATAGATTGATAGAAAGATAGATGGCTAGCTTGACAGAATGAATGAAAGGCATTGACCTTGTCAGACACGGCAGAAAGAATAAAGCGTAGATAGGAAGATTAACCGTATAGATAGAATACAAGTTATGTATATAGGGTAAGGGATAGAGTAGAATATGTATGTAGATAGGAAGATAAAACAATGAGAATAAAAGGTAGATTAGATGGATGGAAAACTACAACGGCTAATGTTAGACGTTAGTTGTTACTTAAAATGATTTTTGAAGTGAAACCATTAAAATTATAACTACATAATGAATAATTACATAATATATAAGTGAATAATTTGAAATAACATCTGAAATTTACCTACCCTGCGCGGGAGCGCGCGTCCATCGGAAGCGTTTTCGCGAGATAGAGTTGACGCGCGCTCCCGCGGTGCTGTGCTAAACATGGCTGCTCTCAGTAAGTCCATACCGCATAGCTGCTATGAGTTGGGACACACATGGAGTCCGTCATGTACGGCTTCTACCCTGCAGGTGACAGCCGGAGCTCTGGAGGTCTCCTTCAAGATATATGCTCCTCTCTACCTGGTGAGTGAAACAGCTCGGGTCTGACGGTTCATTTACCGAGGGAAGGGCGCAGTTAGCCTGCAGCTACACCAGAGTCCAGTTGGAGGATACGAGGGCCTGAGACTGGTGATAACTTATTTAGATATAAACACACAGAAGCGGGGCTCAACCTATCGTGTTTTACATTCACTAACGTGTAAAGTGTGCAGGAGAGACTCGTCAGACTAATGTCATGCTGAAGGGAAGCTGAAGCTGGATGATAAGGATCAAACTGTCAAAAGCTTCTCTGCGGATCTTGTGCGAACTTTATACACATTCGCTTTTGTTTCCGCGTTACAGCATTGTTTTAAATAATGTTGTGAATTAGGAGTATGTGATTGTCGCCCATCATTGATGATAATCTTTCTGGTTTGTCTACATTCATTCTCAATAAACCGAAACTGCAGATTTAATATGAATTGTTAGGCTACGTTTTTACAATGAAAGATATTTTTCGATGTTATATTTAAAGTAGATGTTAAATAGACGTCAAAACTTAATAATAGTATCTCAGATTCGTCAAGGAATTGTTCTTACGAGTCGGATCTTTTAAGTGCATCGGTTGAATCGTTCTAGCCTGTTTTTTTACTCCTCGTAAAATTTTGCCACCCCATTCTTCTCATTGGTTGGTTCAGTGGTACGGCTCCGAACTGATTGGTCTTTATCTTTAAACCCCGCCACACGGTGTCGAACGATGTGTTTACTAAGCACCTCTGATAAATTAAACTGTTAATTAATGTCTGGTTTATAATTGATCTGTTCCTGCGAGTCAGTCTGGACGACGGTCTTGAATCATCTGACTTGACCGAGAATTGTTTCTCGAGAGTCGTTTAATTGAATAATACATCGAACCCATAAGTGAAGTTATACAACCCTTTTCATGAAGATCATTTTAGAGCAGAAGTTCTACAAGTAAATATATATATTAACTAATAATTTAACCAGTTCTTTAAAACAAAATGTGAAAAATCTCCATGTTTGCGCAAGAATGGTTTATTGTGAACTTTTTTGATTAAGGATAAAAGTTAAAATGAGTTAACAGTGTAAAAACAAACTGAAGTGAACGGGATTTCTTTTTTATTTTAAATAATGATCTTTACAAAAGAGTTCTTGAATCAAGTGACTCACTCAGCCAAGAAGTGTGTGTTTTGAACATTGTTTGATTCATAAAAATAGTAGCTATGAGGAAGCTAAAGAAGTGAATCAAATGTTTAACAGTTGAGATGAAAAGCTACTTTTATAGCAGAATTGTTATGGATCGATATCTTTAAATATGCTTGCATAATTGAGCCAATATTAAATGCACAGCTTTACAAAACATACCACTTAACCTCAGGTTGTTAGCTGTATTTCACCGTAGTACATGTATTTATCAGATAATGTAATCTTGTATTTCCTGGCTTGTGATGACTTGGCTGTCAGTCTTTATTGATCTGACAGTGGGAGCATCACTGTGTCAACTCTGAATGTATCATTGGCTTACATTGCAAAACTGCAGTTCATGGTGAACTGTAGCATTGCAGAGTTGACATTCAATTCAGTTTCGCAAAAAAACATGTCTCGTTCTATCATTAGACTGTAGGTCAGCAGTATTTAGGTGACAAAGCACTGAGCGTCAGCATGCTGCCTACAGAAACCAATGTGTTTGCCAACGCTACGCTCAAGGTGAATCTGTGGTCTGTTGTGTCACTAAACTCACAGTATGTTATTTATTCTTTAGGAGCTCTCAGTAAAGTCTGAGTAACAGTATATAATTAATAACATCCTATTGAACTTTTCTGTTTCAGATTGCAGCCATTTTAAGGAGAAGGAAAAAGGATTACTACAAAAAAAAGGCTGCTTCCTGAGATCCTGCAGTCCACATCTTTCCTGACTGCAAATGGAGGCCTCTACATTGCGTTTTTCTGCATTTTGCGGTAATCTCAACCAAATGTGTATGGTCAAGCTGTAAAGCAACCTTTGAATTCCTGTTCCTATCTGCTGTTTAAAGTCTACACACATATCCGTCCAAATAGGATGGTTGAGACCTTTGACACATTAAATAAATCATGAACCAAGATAAACGTTTGGATTTATGACCCTCATTCTGCATGACCGGTCCACGCAATGGAATGTAGCTCACCTACTTTGTGACCACATTTAAATGAGCCGAATTATCCTCAGTTGAAAGCATGCCTGTTGTGTTGTTCACAATTATAAATGATAATGACCTGCTATCCTCTCCATTGTTTCTTTTCTTGTTCCTCTTTTATTCAGGAGGCTGTTGGGACGTTTCTACTCCTGGTCAGCTGGCTTTGGGGCAGCACTGCCGGCCTCATATATTGCCATACTAATAGAGCGGAAAAGCAGGTTAGCCCTGATGGCTTTCTTTCATCACAAATAACCTTTGGCTCATTTTATTATAAATTTCATGCAAATATTAATTATTAAATATTTAACCAAATTTACACAGAACTTGCATGTGGAAATGTAATTTTATAGGTGTGAACAAGATGTTTAATCTCTTCAAAGGATGATAATTATATTACTTTCTGCACTAACACAATGTCATTATTTATTATAAACATGCGCTGTAAATGCTCGAACTCTTTAAAGATTATAGGTGCGTCCCAAATCGCATACTTATGCACTATTCTATGCCATTTTGTAGTATAAATAGTGTAAGTAGTGCGTTCACACTGAAAACTATAAAAATAACAAGTGCACTTTAATTACCCGGATGATGCACTCATTCAACCGGTAAAATTAAGTGTGGAGTGTTGGACTTGGATTGTGAAAGCAAAATTCTCCTACGAGAGCGATTATACCGCCTCCTGATGGTGAATGCGGTTATACTCTTGGCAGGTATTATTTGGTAGTTTGGTCATTTATTTCACTTTCATTTATTTTATTTGGCAACCGTCAAACGTCATCAGGGAAACGGTTTGAATTTCCGCTTAGTAAAAAAAAACATTAGTGTTCCATTTTGGACAACACTACATACAAATACTATGCTGTTGAGTGTGTAAGTGCATAAGTACATAGTGCATAAGTGCATAGTGTATAGTGTGCCATTTGGGATGCAGCTTATGATTGCCTGTAGTAGACATGTGCTGGTGTTCAATAATATTCAGTAACAGCATAAAAATCTGTCTCTAAATATTTTATTATTTTAAGAGCTTTAGTTTCTTGTTTTATATGTTTGTGGAAATGCATGACATTTTTGAGGAACAAAAGAAAAATGGGTTTCAAACTACTACTGGTCTACTGACAACACTATTATCTGGGTAATGTTATGTAATTAATGTTGCTAATGAAAATGTATAGATCTTATTTACTCATAGAAGAGTGTTTTTGTTGTTTGAAAGCCAATAAACCTGCTATTAAGAGGACAATACCATCTTTTCAACCTCTTTTTGTTATTTATTAAAATACACTGATAATATTGTATACCATGATAAAAGATTCAGCATTTTTTTGGTCAGTGTTTATTTATCAGCTGGTAAATGTGATTGCTATGCACCCTTTTCACGTTTCCGGGTTTCTCAGTAGCGGAAGTCATCATAGTTGGGTAAACTTAGAGCGCAGTGAATGGGAGAGTATGACAAATACTTTATTTTACAATCCAATTTGCTGAAATAATAAAAGAAAAACTCCATGATGGTGTTATCAAGGCTTTCAGAAAAAGTAAAATAAAAATTGTGTGAGACTGATAACAGTAACCAGAGAGCACAATGGCAAATTTACTGTCCTTCCCATACACGCCGCATTTCAAATGCCTTGCAGAAGCAGTAATTAATATAATACTTGCATAAATATAAATGTTCATACATTAAAAAAAAAAATCTAAATATTAAATTCTTTCAAGGATTTAAGATTGATGACCGTTAAACACAGTGTTGTGAAAAGGATCCATTACATTGTTTGTCTGTAATCAGTATTTGTTTTGCCTTTCCTATTCTCATAGAAATTAAAATGTATTATTAAGACATTGTAGCTATTATGTTTGGTGAATAAGTTAATTGTCGCAAAACGTAAATGATCATGCGTAATGAGATCTTGCATAGCTCATCTGCCTTTCTGTCTTACGCAGGAGAGGACTTTTAACAATTTACATGGCGAACCTGGTAAGACGATTCAGCATCACTTTATTTCATTTCCGTTGCATTAAGTTTTCCTGACAGCTCTTTCATTCTTGCATGACCATTTCCTGGCAGTAGTCAGCATCGCATCTGTTTTCTGTCACTTATGTTACTTTTTCTGGAAAGCTGTGATCAAAACTGTCTGTTTCAATGAAACCTCGGCTGATTACGATCTTAAGTGCTCTGTGTCATTTCCAGGCAACGGAGACGATTTTTCGGATGGCTGTCACCAGGGGTCTTGTTAAGCCTATGAAACATGGAGAGGTATGTTGCAGTTTATGCTACTGTTTGTGGTTCGCAAGGCCCTGTTTTCACCTTTTTGTGCTCAGCCGAAACAAATTACAGTTTCCATTTAATATTAGCCAGTGTTCAAATCTCTCTTAACAAACTGTATTTCAATTTTGTTTCAACTCTTCCCTCTTATTTCGTTACACTCGCTTTCACAGGAGCTCACAATGTGACACAAGTACTACTTAAAGGCACAGTTTGTAATTTTCACCACTAGAGGGTGCATATTCACAACAAACAAAGACGTAGTTTGATGACTTGATAAATCATGGGAGTTGTGTCTTCATTACATTCTAAGGGAATCCTGCACAATCATTCTTATGGATGAGCTAAAGTATTCAAAACTTATTATCATGGTAGTATAAAACAGAGTAAGACTGAAAACCCTTGAAATGAAATGAGAGCGCTGATGAGAGACGAAAGCAGCGTAGCTTTAATTATGCCACAGTCCACTTCTTCTGGTTGCTGTAGTTGTGATCATGTGAGGAAGAAGCAGCACTATAGAAGCAGTACTATAAATCGAGCGCGTATGACATCATTAGCATGGCAACACTAGTTAAAATGGCTATTTCTTTGGATTTGAACATTCTTCTAAACATTTGGGATAATGTAAGTACAAAAGTCAGCAACATAAACAGTAGTCAATATTTGAAGTGGATCAAAAAAGGTTTTCAAAATTGTCCTAAGATAAGAATGGGTGTTGTTTATTCGTTTTAGGACTTTAATGAATGATTTCGATCCCTTTAAATGTTGACTACTCTATAACACTTGTCCAGTGGTTTCTGGATCTTTTAATGATGAAAACATTATTACATATTCATTCATTCATTCATTTTCTTTTCGGCTTAGTCCCTTTATTAATCTGGGGTCGCCACAGCGGAATGAACCGCCAACTTATCCAGCATATGTTTTTTACGCAGCGGATGCCCTTCCAGCTGCAACCCATCACTGGGAAACATCCATACACACACTCATTCACACACATACACTACGGACAATTTATCCTACCCAATTCACCTATACCACATGTTTTGGACTTGTGGGGGAAACCGGAGCACCCGGAGGAAACCCACGCGAACACGGGGAGAACATGCAAACTCCACACAGAAACGCCAACTGACCCAGCCGAGGCTCGAACCAGCGACCTTCTTGCTGTGAGGCGAACGTGCTACCCACTGCGCCACCGTGACGCCCATTATTACATATTGTGCCTGTAAATAACAAACTACTAGTACATATTAAGTTATTTGAAATGATGTTTATGACTAGTATTATTTTGATTTTAGACCGTAACAAAAGCAACAAAGCAAGTAAAAAAAGTACAAAGCAACATTGTGAGTCTACAGTTTTGGTGTTCTTTCTCACAACCTGCTAAAATGACATGTTGGATCAGTAGACTGTGAGTAGATGTTTATTTTTTTGTGCTATTTAGATGCAATCACATGAGCATTTACACTATGAAAGCAGTCCGACTGAACGTGTTTTTTGGGTACGTCTAGAAAAGTCAAAAGTGGACAAGCTCAAAATGGTGTGGACACTATTTACAGCAGTTGTCTACTTGTGATTAGAATAAAAAACAAAAAATCCTGCATTTTCAATTATCATTTTCTTCAGACCCTGCCATATTATTTAACTTTTTACTCATTTAATTATTGCAGTTGTGTTGAACTGATGCCATTTTTATCATATCTAATAACAACCCAGAGCTACAGCCCTATTTCCTCAACATTAACAATGATAAATATTTGACGAGCATCAAATCTGCATATTAGAATGATTGCTGATGAGTCATGTGATGCTGAAAACTAGAGTGAAAATATACCTTTACCATCATGTTTTGTTTTTCTCTTTATTTTCTATCAAATAAATGTTGAGAGTTGTTTCAAAAATGTTTAAAGATCTTGCTACTCAATGATATCTAGATCTTCATTCATTCATTCATTTTCATTTCGGCTAAGTCCCTTTATTAATCAGGGGTCGCCAACTTATCCAGCACGTTTTACGTAGCGGATGCCCTTCCAACTGCAACCCATTACTGGGAAACACCCATACACACTCACTCACACACATACTTACACCGGAGCACCCAGAGGAAACCCACACGAACACGGGGAGAACATGCAAACTCCACACAGAAATGCCAACTGACCCAGCTGAGGCTTGAACCAGCGACCTTCTTGCTGTGAGGCAACAGCGCCGCCCCCATCTAGACCTTTATTATGCATATTATAAACTGAGATCGTTTAGTGCTAGTGAAGCAATACCAGTATACATGCTTACAAAAGCATTATTGCTACAAACTGACCCTGACCTGATCATAAAATGTATTGCAATCAAATAATTTCCACTTTTTTTTTCCCCCTCCAGGTTCTTTTGTTCTGCTTGACTGCGTCCCTCTACATGTTTTTCTTCAGGTCAGTTGGTCAGGTCATTGCTTCTCAATTCTGGATCTGGATTAAGACCAGAAATGGCACAAACAAGCCTATTACTCAGAAAATACCAAAGCTAGTTGTTAGAATACAATCGTCAAACTTATCATTTCGTTTCTGCTTTTATCTTCAGATGTAAAGACGGACTGAATGGCTTCGCTTTTTCTGCCTTAAAGTAAGTTTATTTCAAGGTTTAGAGCACTTCTGAATGTACTTCGTAAATTCCCAAGGATTTGCTGTTAATCCTAAAGCCCCCTTAGGATAGAGTAAAAACAACTCATGTCAGACGGTTAAAGGAGATTATGTGTCTGGTTGTGCAGATTTATTGTTGGGAAGGAGGAGATCCCGACACACTCTTGCCTAGCTGAACATGCGTATGGACAGGGTTCAGAGAGAGATGCACAGCCAATAGACGAGAGACCAGAACAAACACCGGCCTCTAGAGGGAGCTGCATCAGAGCTTTCGCACGCAAACTCCTAGACTCATTGTAAGTGTCACAGATATACTAGCTTATATTTCAAATACAAAGAAAATGCACAAAAGCACGCCCATCAGTGTCAAAGGAGTACACAACCAAAAGTTAAAAAAAGCACAGTCAACGACACCAAAATATAAAAATGTGCTATTAATAAATGGATTTATCAATAAATCTTGATATTTTTGGAACTTTGGTGTTGCCAACTTTAAATTTGATTTTAAATTATTGTATGAGACAATTGTATGAGATTATTAATTATTAGGGATGTCCCGATTATTGTATGAGACAATGGTATTTTTAATAGGAGATGGAATTTTATGCACACCAAAACAATTATATAATTATTAGGGACGTCCTGAGTGTATGGGAAACACCCATACACTCTCACATTCACACACACACTCACACTACGGCCAATTTAGTTCATCCAATTCACTTATAGCGCATGTCTTTGGACTGTGGGGGAAACCGGAGCACCCGGAGGAAACCCACACAAACACAGGGAGAACATTAAACTCCACACAGAAACGCCAACTGACCCAGCCTGGATTCGAACCAGCAAACTTCTTGCTGTGAGGCGACAGTGCTAACCACTGAGCCACCATGCCACCCTATATAGCCATTCAAATCTTCTGGTGAAATTTTATTCATATTGCAAAATGTATGTAAAACAAAATATCACAATGTCATATTTTTCCAATAACGTGCAGCCCTACTATGTGTTAAAAAACAGTATTTTTATTGTGACTTTTTTTGATTGATGAATAGAAAATTCAAAAGAGCCGTATTTACAATAATTAACTAAATTAAAATGTGTTTACTGTAAAATTGTAACACTGTAACATATTTCTTAAAATATTTGTGTTATGCAGGAAGAAAAGTGTATCCACTTTTAATCTATGTACTGTTTTTTTTTTCTGCATTAGACACTTAAAATCCTCCTTGTTCAACAGTCAGCTTCATTATCATGTGTAAATGTTCCTTTGCCTCAAAGCATGGTGTTTGCATTCATTGTGTGTTTGTGTGTGTATATGTATGTGTGTGTCCCCTTTAGATGCAAGCATGGACCCAGGCATAGATGTTGCAAACACCATCAAGACAACTGCATCTCCTACTGTGTTAAAGTAAGAGTCTGAGACCTTCAAACCTGCTGTCTTTCAAACCATTCATCTGTCTGTTCTGAGTGCTTGTGTTTGACTGCGAGCGCGTAAGTGAGGAGCTTTTATAAGGCTCTGTGCCCTTTGCTCGCCGACTGACAGCCGATTGTGAAGTTGCGATTTTGTTTTCCGGAGAGCAGCTTCTGAGATGTTTTGTTCATGTGTCTTTTTTTTTGTTTTTTGGAAAGGGTTTCATCCGGATGTTCAGCGTGGGTTACCTCATTCAGTGCTGTTTGAAGGTTCCCTCAGCGTTCAGACAGGCCTTCACCAAACCTTCACGTCTGCTCTGGCTGCTCTACAACAAAGAAAACTTCCAGCTTGGAGCTTTCCTGGGCTCTTTTGTCAGTATATACAAGGTACTTCATTGCCACTACCATTCACTGATGGTTCTTTTTATGAGACAGCAAGTTTCTAGCAACTTTGCGAGGGTTTTGTTTTCTTCTCAGTAAGTAGTTTTTTCAGATGTGGAGTTTCTGATATCTCCTTTCTGTTTTATGAAAGGGCACAAGCTGTTTACTGAGATGGATGCGCAATCTGGATGATGAGCTCCACGCGCTCATAGCAGGTGAATTGTGGTTTGAACAGTTGAATTTGAACATCCATCAGACTAGAGGTCCTCAGCTCACCTGTTTATCTTTTCAGGTTTTCTGGCTGGAACATCAATGTTCTTCTATAAGAGCACCACCATCTCCATGTATCTCTTCTCCAAATTAGTGGAGGTAATGATCGTCTTGCACCGTAGTCATTTCAGTAATGCAAGGACTGTGAATAGACCAAATGTAAAATATTAATTAAATCCAAAATCAAACAAAAAGTGCTTCAGGAGTAATTAATGTGTCGGTGCTCTTTGGATAATGGATTCATAAAGATAAACAACAAAATCATAAGTCCAATTCTCTCAAAAAGTAAGTGCTGTTTTTTTTTTGGGGTGTTTTTTTCCCCCCCAAAATAAAAGCCATGTTAATAAAGGCTTTTTAATTTTTCACATACTTTTCGACTGCCTTTGACTTATGATTTCATAAAATATTAATGACATTAATTATAAAAAAATATGATTTTCTTATTTAACGTGCTGGAGATATTTTGCAGAATTGCAAAAATTTACTCAAGACCATTCTATCATGATTTTTTTACCAACATTTACAGAAGACACCTAAAATGTAGTGCAAGAGTAAAGCAAAAGGTTTCTTTATACACTTTATATTCCTTCTGTTTATTTATTTTTTGTTCTACCTGGTCTAGGTTGATCATGTGATCTACTTAATCATCACGTGACTCCTTAAATTAAGATGGCTCCTAGTTCTAACATTGTTAGCTTGGCATTAACAATGGTCAACATGTGACAGAAACATTTGCCCTTTTTCAGTAAATGACTTGTATCCTGATTTTTCAGAGTGCAGACTGAATGTTTTTTTTGTTTTTTGTTTTTTTGCCTGGTCAGCTGCATTGAAGGCATAGTAAGATTTTGGTTGATTTCCTTTATGGACAAAGAAAGCTTTAAATACCAATTTTTCAAAAACATTTTTTAACACGTTTAATTTTTAACCATCATTGAAGCTGCAGTTTTATACATTTAAGTAAAATAAATAGTTATTTGATTAAAAAAACAAAACAAAAAAAACACACAAATAAATGATTAATATGAAAAAATAAGTTATAGATGCAAATGACTCTTAGCGTAAAATTAATATGTATTAAATATAATTTACAAGTGCATGCAAACACAAATCATATTTTTATACAATTCATATAATGGGTGAATAGATCATTTATTAACAACACTGAAATTATGGAATAATATTCCTGTAAATATCAAAACGCCCACAATCCATTGTTTTCTTCATTTAGTGATATTTTGATTATTGTTACTGTTTGGTCTATGTTATTGTGTTGTGCTTATTATGCATACATATGTGTGTGTATATTGTATTAATAGTCTTTTCACTGTGTTTTTAGACATTGTATTTCAAAGGGATCGAGGCAGGCAGGTTCCCATACTTCCCTGAGGCGGACACAGTAATCTATGCCATCTCCACTGCCATCTGTTTTCAAGCGGTAAGTTTCAATTTTTAAAAAAAAATCTGCCTCAATGCACCTTCTGAACACCCAAGGACACTTTTACACCGAGGGAAAATACAAAGCACATTAAAATGCAGAAGCTGCTTATGACAGCGTGACTTGTGACTTATTGATGGCACAATCCTGATCTGAATAAGAATTACAGCAGGTGAGGTTTAACTTGTAGAAAGACGGCACTTTTTATAGACAAGCTAAATATGTTTGGAAGATTTTAAATTATAAAGCAATTGATCTGATGCAAAATTAAAGCCAATCTTGTTTTTGTTGTAAACTTTAGTTTGTGTGTAATGTTGCTGTTTGCAACACATGCAAAGTTATTTTGCAGTTATAAATTTTTCCAAAAATTATTAAAATTCACTTTAAGGCCTACAACATATTGTTGGGACGGACTAAAATGAGCTGCTACTTGGATTTAAGACATTTAGAACCTTAAAATGTGCATAATCCTGCACATGGGCGAGATGTTTCTTTTAATGTAAGCTAGGCGGTTAGCCAATCAGAACACAGAGGGCCAGATGACCAATCAGAGCCCATTGCGTATGTCTGAGGGAGAGGCTTTATAGAACCAGGAAATCGGTCGACCATTTTTAAAAGAGCAGAAACAGTGGTGTAGATTAAAGAAAAATAAAATATGTGAAAAATAGTTGTTCATTCCTTTTCCTTCGATACTACTCTAGTGTTTTACACAGCAGATGCCCTTCCGTGAAAAATAATGTGATTAAAAAATAAAATAAAAAAACATTTTACAGTGAACAACATAAACACAATCAAGCCTTCGAAAAAAAACTGATTCATCACCCCTTTAATAATAAACTTTGAAATAAAGATTCACAGGTACTATATTTTCTGGAATAAAAGAAATGTTTATAATTTGAAATGTGAACGACAAATGTATGTCATTTGCATTTAATTAAGAGAGCTACATGAGTGTTTGTATATTGTACATTGTTTCTGAAAATAACTTGTACACCAATGTGATTTATTTGTGTGTGTTTTTGTTTTTTCCTCAATGTATCCAATGATGAATCTGTACAGGCCGTTATGGAAGTGCAAAATCTGAGACCATCATACTGGAAGTTTCTACTGCGTTTGACACAGGGCAGGTGTGTATTAGTAAAAAAAAAAAGATTGATTTATTAAAGCTTCCACCCAAAATTGTACTGTACTGTTTAATGTACTAAAATGTACTGTTTATTTACCCAACCTCAAGCCATTTAGATGAAATCATGATTCTTGGAGAGCAGATAGCAGCACTTTAGAAGAAAAATAGACAAGCAAAATTAAGGTGACTCCTGGTGATACATTGAGTTTTATGAAGTATTTTTCAGTAGGCCAACCCAAGCTCTTCCAGTGAAGTGTCACACCATTACAAAATCGCCAAATTTTAAGAACTGATATCTTTAAAAATCAGTGATCTTCACTGCCTGATAGTTATACGATATAAAGTGGGTCTCAGACCGGCCATTTCTTTAAAATATGGAAATTTATTTTACCCCAGTATTTTTTTATGGAGATTCTGAGCTAGCCTGCTGCTACTGACAGCGCTTGCATTTACAAGGTCTTTAATCTCGTTTTACGCTTGAACAACTAAATGAATGCTTAAGTCTATTAAACTGATTGTATTTTAATTACATTACAAAGGAATAATAATAAAAGGAACCTTATGAAATTGAAACTAGTCACATAAACCTTTCACCGGAAGTTTATCATTGGTTGAAAAACACTAGCTGTGCTTATATGCCTCTCGTTCTGTTCAATGTGCTCGCTTCAATGTATTGCCTGTATATCTTTTTAAAAATATTTTATTCTCAGTCTGCTGACAGCCAAGACTAAACAGGACTAAAGTTTCAGCTTAAAATCTTCTTTAGTGTTCCACTGAAGAAAAAAAAGTCACTTATATCTTGAGAAATTTCAAATCAAATTTAAATTTGAGTGAACTGTCCCTTTAATTATGCATATGAATTATCAAGTGCATCAAGTAATGGATTGTTTTGTTTTGTCCAGGTTTGCCCTCATGAACAGGAAAGTGCTTGATGTTTTTGGGACCGAGGCCTCCAAACACTTTGGTGACTTCACACCTAAACTGGACCCCAGATTTGTGCTGTGTCCCGTCGACATGGACGTGCAGCTGGGCTGACGGACATGCGTGTGTGGATCTGGGAGATTGAGTCTTCCCATCGACCAACAATGACAAAAAGGCATGGAAAGCTCTTGCACACAATCTCTCTCTCTTACATTCTCTCCTTCTGCACCATCATTAAATGTGAAGTCAAAGTGTGAAGGCAGTTTTATGTTTACGTTGATGTGGATCTGAAAACAGTTTGCAATGTAATTACCGCCAGCAGGATGTGACCTCTATGTGCGCACAATATCAGCATTGTCTGAAGATGAATTGAAGTTTATAGCATAAATTTCGGCTTATTGGATGTTCAAGGGCAGAATGATGGAATGTGTTCACACTAACTCAGCGGTTTGGAAACTGACCTGTGTTTTTATAATCACTAACTAATCAGCTTTGAGAGCATAAAATGTGTTTTTTTTTATTTCTTCTTATTTTAATTAAAAAAAAATTTAATCTGATGTTTTCAGTCAGACGGTTGTTTACAGCAGAAGGTTGATGCTGTTTTCTTTTTTTTGTTTGTTTTGTTTGGTCATTGTCATTTCAAACCCTACCAAAAATGATGAAATCAGAGATTAACCGTCTGCCATAGTCAGGATATGCGGGTTAAGCCATGTAAACAGATCTTACTGACATCAGGGTTGTTTATGATCTCTTCTGTCTTTAGTGTGCTCTTTCTTCTTGTACAGTTAGGAATTTACTAGAGGCTTTTATGGAGAGTTATTAGCACAGAACATTTATTAGCAACCTTTTATTGCAGATTTAAGACTCTTTCAAAAGAGAGGACTGGATGTGAACTCATCGTAATGAAGTTTCATCCTCATTTTCAGTAGCAGAGTTCTTTTTTTTAAATTGGCAATAACGAAATTACTTTGAAATCTGACATTATAATTGAAGTATTGCTGTGTATTTGAAATGTAATTTATGTAAAGAGACAAAAGAAAGCCTTATGTCTTGATGTTTGTATAAAAGCAAAAGCTTTATATTAAAAAAATCAGACGAAACGATGCTCTAAGAGTCTTTTATTCGCATCTATTAGATCATTTCAATTTTTTTGTATATGTATGAAATGTATATGAGCAATTTTGTGTATATATTATAGATAATACATATATGATAAAGTATGTAATGTTTTTTAGTTTATGAAATTATAAGCATTTACTGGATGTATTAGTTATGAGTTTAAGAAAAAATTATTCTTTGTTTAATTTTGTGAAGGTTTGATAACATTGCTTGCAAATTTCTAATATTTGACATTTTTCCAGAACATCAGGGCTATTCCACTATTCATTTATTAACCTTTAACTAACGTTAAACAGTTTTAATGCTGTCTAAAAATAAATATAAGCATTTCTTTAAAAATATTTTTATTATTTTAATTTTATGCAACAAAAAATGCTCAGTGACATTTTATTTTAAACTTGGAAGAAATGTTATAGTATATAATAAATAAAATAAAACAAATTATTATAATAAATAACAGAATAAAAATAAATGCATTTTATTTAACTACGTAAGTGTAAATTGTAAATCGTAGCAGTATATCCTTTTTTAAATGTGTATTACATATAATTTATTTCAATGCTAATAGTATAAAGTCTGGTGAGTGTGTAAAGAAATTCTGTCTTCAATAATGTTTTTTCTTTAACCAAGTTTTACCATTGATGCGTAACAAAAAGTAACCAAGTTCTGTAAGCATCCACTGGAGGGCGATGTCATACTATATTTAAATCACACAGCATCCAATACTTGAATCCAATAGCTTACTAATATGTTTACTTATTTCTATGTAAACTGAGCTTGATAACTTTATTTCTTGCAGTCGCTCTACTTAATACTATAACTGTCTATGTGCATCCAAAAATAAAGACTTTAAAAAAACAAACTATTTTTCTAGTATTGTAATTTATGGCCCTATATAACAAAATCCAGCCCACCGAGAAGATGTTCTTCTCATTGTTGGCATTTGTATTCATTTCACATGATCCTGATGCAGCACAAACTGTCCACGAAATGGTTACAAATGGCTTAATTTTGTTTTCTCGGTTTCTCATTGTCTTGGCTTACAGAAAAGGCTTTGTGAGAGTGTTTTAAAAAAAAAAAAAAATTCAATCTTTACCTTTCTGTCCGGTCTGTGGGCCTTAGAGAGCCAGTGTGATATATAGAGTCATGTCTCATCCCCAGAGAGGATCTGCTCATGCCTGCTTACAAGAGAGCGAACAATGATTCATCTGAACTGGCAGAGAAGTGAAAACTCAGAGCGACCCAAAAAAGATACTTGACCTCCAAAATCCATTTATTCAGCTGCCAGACTTTTATCCGAAAGTAAAACTTTCAGTGCATTCAAGTGCACATTTTATTTTGAATATGAATGCATGACCTTGACTATGATGACGTAGGTTAATGTTTATTATCAAATGAGATGAGGAGATGTATTTAAGATTGTCCTTGTCGCATCTCCAAGGATACATATTTATTTCATCTCTAATATCATGTGATGATGATTGTTATTACTGCTGTTTTTAACTAAAGTAACAGTGACTTTATCTAAAGGACGCATATCCATCATGCAGTAAAAAAAGGCTCCAAAACAAAGATGTCATAGACTTCTGAGTGAACATTCCTAAAAGAACCAGTTAAAACATTTAGCAGCTAAATTGGCTTGTCAGTTCACCTTATATTGTTTAATCTTGTTCTGTGCGCACAGTGCGGTATAATTGAGAGTGACAACTGCATTCAACAACTGAATTAACTCCCATTAAACGTTGGTAGTGACAGCTGTATTTACAAATACTGATTCTTTCGTATATGCTGTGCAAGAAATCACAGAGAAACAAGTAGACCTTTATATTTGAAAGTACATGGAATAGAAGAATTCAGTCACAGATTCTTTGTTGAACCACTGATTGCAATAGAGAACCCTTAATTTTTAAACCGTGTGGAATGGAAAGATACTCCTAAAAGTAAAGAGCCCAAAAGTGATGCCTTAGAAAAACCAAAAAACCTTTCAATTCACAGTTTCTAAAAGAACCATTTAGTTCTTATTTTATTAAAACACTAAGATAAGAACCTTACTTCATTGTAAAGAATCTTTTGAGGAATATAAACCATCAAAGATCCATCAATGCAAATAAAGTGCCTAAAGAGTTTCGCTTTTTCCATGAAGAACCTTTAAAATCCATAGAACCTTTTGCTCAAAAGATTTTTTTACAGGTAATTCAATTGTTTATTCAATTGTTTATTAGATTATTCAAATGTTCCTTACATTAAAGCTGTCATAGAATGAAAATCTGGATATACCTTGGCATAGCTGAATAAAAGTTAAGTACATGGAAATGGCACACTCAGAATCTCAAACGCCATTGTTTCCTTGTTCTCATGTAAGTTCTGTAAGTGTAAAATCCTGGTGAAAAACAAAACAATGACTCTGACGATGCTCACGGTACAATAATATAGATACCCCCATGCAGCATTTGATTGGCTCCTAATGAGAATGCAACAATGATCATTTCCCCCTTATTTTTAAGTTCATCTACGTTTGTATTACACTTACTATGTATT
This sequence comes from Danio jaintianensis, assembly GCA_903798115.1. Taxonomy (NCBI): domain Eukaryota; kingdom Metazoa; phylum Chordata; class Actinopteri; order Cypriniformes; family Danionidae; genus Danio; species Danio jaintianensis. Next base: position 14,221,580 of record CAIGQV010018202.1, read on the forward strand.
TGTGACTTTTTTATAAAAAATAAAAAAAAGAAGACAATTATAAAAGGCATTATAAAGCTCTCAGGTAATGCAACCAGGCATGGAGCCTCTCATCTCATCACAGCTCATCGTCAGACTGCAAAATTCAGGACATATGGATTCTAAATTTATTTAGCGGCAGCAAACACAATCTGCTGAATATAAGTGTTTAATGTACGTTTATGCATTGTGTCATATCACTCAGCTCTTATTGTGATTTATTCTGGAGTGAAAATGCAAATATGCGCAGGTTAATGTTAATTCCTGCCTCTGTTTTATACATTAAAACCACAAAATATAACTAAATACATCTCTGTCTGGCTCTTTTGTCAAGACTAACCTTATAGTACATCCACAACTCAGGAGCAAACTTTCATTTTATTCACTCCTTCTAAATAAACCTCTCTATCACTTCAGTTGAAGTCTTTTTTTTTTTTTTTTTCAAATATGGTAAAAAAAACATGCTTTTATTTTATGAGACTATAATACCATTCTATGAGAGCATAAAACCTAAGCCACATACCTGTTATGCAGATATCAGAGAACAATTTTACATATTGAACCTGAACTGAAGTGACCTGAAGTGTTCTTCTATGGCATCACTCCAAAAACCTTTTGGAACCATTTTTTTAGTAGTAAAAGCCAATAAATAACATTTATTTGAAGAGCGATGATAAAGGTTCTTCACGGAGTCATCACTGCCAGTGAAGAACCACAAAAGTGAGCAGTCTCAAAACTGTGTCACTTCACTTCCATGCGTTACTGTGTCTGTGTAAAGCGAATGCACATGCCGTCTAATGAGAGCGCCGTCTTTAATTGTGCCAGTATTTTTGCAATGACCTTCATCGTATCTCACACAGTACGTAGATGTAGCAAAACTTTCTCTTGATCCACGTCCTTCACGCACAGATTTCCCACCGGGCCTTTTAAAAATAACGGCTCGATCTAGAAGTTTCGGTGAGCACTTTTCAGGTGCTGGCCAATCAATCACTTTCAGCTGTCTCCATGGCAACAGAATCTCATCAAACAGTCTGAAGTACCTCAGCGGATGAGAGTGCGAATGTGTGCGGCCACTGAAAACCCCTCTCTACCCTACATGCGTTACTCAATGCATGCGCAACCGTACAAGGTGACTGCAAACTCCCTTTGTCTCAGTTTCCGTGTCGTCTCTCTTCTTCACACTTGTCTGGGACCTGATCCAGATGAATCGAACCCAGGTGCAATGTCAAGCTGTCATGTTTGTTAGAAACGGCGAGAGCTTTGTGTGTGTGTGTGTGTGTGTGTGTGTGTGTGTGTGTGTGTGTGTGTGTGTGTG
>CAIGQV010018202.1:14222922-14246009 GCA_903798115.1 Danio jaintianensis
GTGTGTGTGTGTGTGTGTGTGTGTGTGTGTGTGTGTGTGTGTGTGTGCGCGCGCGCACGTGTGTGTGGTTTAGCCTCAGACACACACCTCATCATGGCATGTCCTTTCTTGCCTCTGCCTCCAGGTTGTCAGCATCCATGGCAGAATGAGGCCACACATAACGCACTGATCAAAGTCATGCCGTTGTGTCTGCTTGCTGTTGTATTGATGTCAGTGAAGTAGTCCTGTGTTGTCGTTGCACTTTGGATTGATTTGGCTTGCTAATATTTTACCAAGTGACCTGCGGGGGCTTTAATATGCAGACCGGTCTGCAAAATCTATAATAAAATCTAATCTACTTAAGCCTATTTTAACACATTTATTATATGAGACCCGAAATGTTAATGAGTCTGGCAGGTATCGAGTGAGGAATACTCCAGGCAGACTGTTGAGAAGATTAATACATTCATTAACTCATAATCCCTTTCTCATCTAAAGTCTGCTTTGTGAAAAGTAACGGGGCGTTTTGCATTACCGCTGATTCGATTTTAAAGTCCACACGTGGCAGAAAGACACTTTCCTTACAGTGGACGATTACATGTGTGTTAGACATTAAAATATGAATTTTATTGCGCTAGATCAAGCTACAGTGAATGTTATTTGTTTTAAAGACAAAAAGCAGTTTACAATTAAAAAAAGTATGCTATTTAAATATATTAGAACTCTATGGATGCTTTAGGGTTGTCAAACATTTAATTATCAAACATTTTAATTCAGTGTCTTTGAATCTGTTTGTCGGAAAGACTCTTTCAGTGGGCCTTTCAGATTGCAACTTGCTATATTGTGCAATTCTTAGTGTGATTCACGCAGGTGAGTGGGCTTGACAAAGCACCTGTAGGTGATGCTTTCCTCTCCGTATGCACCATACACTTTCTTATAAGCATCCCATACTTCTTGGAAACATTGTGTGATTCTGAATGTTACTGGTGAGTGGCTTGACAAACCCCCTGTAAGATGCACTCTCTCCTTTCTTTATGCACCAGACACTTTCTTATAAGAACTCCATGTTTCTGGAAAAACATTGTGTGATTCTTAATGTGGTTCACACAAGTGAGTGGGCTTAACAAACCACCTGTAGGACATCTACATTCTATATGCTCGCAGGAGCAAAAAAAAAAAAAATTACGTTTAAAAAAAAATTTAGACTTCTTAACTCAGAAGAAGCGCTTCTTGTATCATCACTTGTAAGTCGCTTTGGATAAAAATGTTTGTAGTTCTTTTCATGTTCTGAGTAATGTAATGCATATGTTAAATTTTACATTTGTTAAATGTTGTTTACATCAAAAACATTTCCGTTAGGTCCAAAAGTCTTCAAAAGAAACTTGTGAGATTTGTCAACAGGCACACTTTGATCATGTCAAGGCTAACATTTTGAACTTGTACACTAAAAAACAATTAGTTATTTAAAGTGAGTAAACCTGTTGTAACTGTTGACAAATTGTTTGTAATTATGCAAATACTGTAGTTCATTTGCTTAATCATTTTAAGGCAATGGATTTACTCACTTTTTAAATATAGATGTGTATATATAGTAATAGTATAATAATATACAGTTTGATTAAGTTGAGGCATACATTTTTGATGTTTATTATGCATAAATGCATTTACCGTGTCAATGCCGTCATTTTTATAGAATGCAACCTAAAGTTTGTTGATTACATGTCTACATGGCAGTATACCATTACAATGTCCTGTACTTGTGATCTGCTTGACCAAAACACATCTTTATGTAAAAAGTCTCAGTTCAAGCAAGTACTCAAAGAAACATTACACTAACTACTTTAAATATTTGAAAAACGTTAGCGACCTTCAACCACTTATTTTAAAATTAAGTTTGGTTATTTCCCCAGAAGTAATTCAAAACCTTTTATTATCACTTTTGAAATTGAGATTTTTTTTCCCCGCCTCAAAATAAAAACAAATATATTGTGGACAAATCAGAAGCCGCATGCTTTCAATCACTTTTCACTCCGTTGCTACTGTATATTCAATCCTCCCTGTGCAGCTCATTCATCTCAGAGACATCCAAATTCATTCCTCCTCTCTTTTAATTAAACTCAGTTCCTATTAGACATGTCTGGAGGGCAAGGCCCAAGAGTGCCAAACAGAACAGAATGGGACACATTATGTCCTCTCTCTCATTCACTTGTGCTCTGTCTAATTACAGAAAAGGGCTGATTACTGCACCTCTGCTCCAAATGCAGGATCCACTGAAAGAGCTCAAACTGCAGACACATCATCTTGTTCCTCTCAGTCGTTTTGGATTCATTCGAGACATTTAGCTGTCTTCTGGTCTCTTGGCGACCCTAATAGAGTTAAACATTACACTTTGTTGCAGTGTGGTCCTCATAAACCTGCTACAGAACCATAAAATCTGGGACAGAGCGTCACCCTCTCTGACTTTGTCTGGTGCCAGCGAGTGAATGGAGAGGCCGCGGCAGACTGAAATGAGCTTATTGGAGCCAGTGAGTCACTGGAGCAGCCAATATAGGACATTATCTGCAGCCACAACACTGTGCTTGTGTTAGGTGGAAAAAGCAGATCTTTTCTTGGTCACTTGGGGACTGACTGTAGTCTTACTGTCTCTGAATCATAATCTTGGGCACTAGGCTGGACCTTAAAATAAACAAAAGTTCACACAAAAATGAAAATTCTGTCATAATTTACACCCTTCACTTGTTCAAAGACTATTTAAGTTTCTTTCTTCTGTTGAACATAAAATAAGATATTTTGATATTTTGGGGGACCTCCATAGTCATTTTTTCCTTCTATGGAAGTCAGTGGGTGCCAGAAACATTCTTCAAAATATGATGGTTTGTGTTTAATTGAATAAAAAAACTTATAAAGGGTTAAAACCACACAAGGGAGAGGTCATTTTTATTTTTGGGTGAACTAATCCTTTAATATTATTAGAATTAACGTTAAATAAAAAAATTAAACCAAAGATTTCTTTTTGATCTGCATGTCCATGAATTAGTTTTTATATTAAAATCATAATCATAATTTTAATTGTTTGATTTATTTCTACTTTGTTTTAGCAATTATGTTATGTTGCTTTAATCTTTTTTACACTCTAAAAAAATGCTAGGTGGTTGGTTGTGAAAACATTTAAATTTAGCTTAAGAAATTAATACATTTAGTTTAGAAATATTATGTTTAAGTTAACATTTAGTTTAGTCAAATATGGACAAACCCAATATTGGGTTACTACAACCCAGCAGTTTTATGAGTGTATATTTATTTTCTTTATTTAAATTAGATTGTTTCAAGTTTTTATCTAATATTATTACTGTTTTATTTTTGCACTGTTATATAGTGCCATAAATTAACATTTTTCTGTATTTCGTGATTTATGTCCATTTATGTTCATGTTCATTTATTTAGGATTTTGAAGTGTATTATGGGATCTTGATCATTGAAAAGTGACTTTTATTGACACTTTTTTTTCTTCTTTTTTTACTTTTATTGACAGTTTGAAGTGATTTATTGTCTGGATTGTTGTTGTAAACAAAGACCTGTTCATAAATGGTCAGTACTCTAATTCTAAATACTAATTCTCTACATATATTTATTGTTTCAAACTACTAAAATGTCGATAAAAGTCACTTTGTTCAATTTTCACCATCCAAAGTCAACAGAGCAGAGATCAATGTCCCATATTGCAATTCGTAACTGAACATAATTTTGTCTAAATAAACAAACAAAAAAATGGAATCTGTTAATTAAGAAATATTTTTTTTTAACAGTGTGGCCTATTCCATTTAAACAAACGAACATAAACAGGGAGTAATGCGAAGGAATTTTGCATATTATTTTTTAAAGGTGTTTTACCTGTATTAAAATGTTTGTACTGCATTGTACTGTTTTAATATCAAAAGAAGTGTCAGAAATACATTTATTTGAAGGTGTAGTTCTGGTAAAGAGAAACACTGGGTTTGTATTGTATTATTTTAGTCAGCTTTTTGGGGGGGCCAAGAACTTTTTTCAAAGAGATATCCTAACCTTAATCTAGTACTAACTGCAGAGCAAACGGGCCTCAGAGCGGTTGTAATTCTCAACAGGGAGCCTGTATTGGGCAGATGTGATGGGGTGTGCGGGCATACACTGTACTCTCTCTGTAGCTCATTTAACATGAATCTATATTCTATATGGAGCACTGGCTGCTCTTGATTCACTGGGTCCGTTGAGAGTTCACTTTGGGGTCTATTTCAAATGTCCCACTTATTGATGGAAGGAGGTGTGCTAGGCTTGCCTAAGGAAGTGACAGACCTGTCGGTTGAGAAACACTGCCACTTTGTGAACTGAAAACGATCCGTGTGACGTGAAACATAAAACCTGACAACATGAATGTATCATTTCGATCGTGACAAAGGATTTATAATCTTTGAAGGGTGTTAGATCTCATTCAGGAAAACAGCAGTGCAGAATCACACAGCGCAGCAGTAAAGAATGCGGTCTTCAATCGGGTCCCGTGTTGCGAGCGGATGACTGATGTCGCCACCCAAGCGGCAACCTTCCACTCTCCCTCGTGAAGCTAATACGGAAGTAACTGAAACTGCAATTCATCGAAATTCCGCTAGTCCTGGCTCCATAATAGAGCAAATTTCTATTGAGCCCCGTGTTAAAATGGCCAACTTTACAGCAGAAAAAAAGGTGTTTACAGCCTGGTACAAAGAACGATTTTGGTGTATATAGCTAATATTACCCTTCATGACAACTGTGAGAGGGGTGAATTTTTTTTATAACTCATCCGTTTAGTTTATATTAAGTTATATTAAGTCTGCATAATTAAGGGCGTGGCCACTTGAGTGACAGCTAGGTCTCGCTGCTCGCCGTCACGTCACCTCAGCTGATTCCGGCTGATTAGCCGCTGAACTCGGCATATACATCGTATTTTTGTTTTGTTTTGTTTTATGTGGCTTTTCACAGTCAATTGCTTTTTAGAATTATTTCCTACAATTATCAGATGATATGGCATGCTGTGTGTACTTAATTGTGCTCACAGCCTCACAAACCATTCACGTGGCCTCTATTTCCCAGGTGAGTGAAATTATATACTTATATATCATATCTATAAATGTATTTGTTTTATTTAAGATAATTTATCATTTATAATGTTCTTTAGAACTTGAATGCACTCCAGAATCTGAAATGTTGTCATAAAGTGTTCTGCCTGGATTTCATAAATAGCCTTGCATTTACTAACACAGACTATATTTGTAGTAGTATTTGGTATTTGGAAGTAATTCGCGCTTTCCTCGTGTAGAAAAACATCATAAGAACAATGCTTAGTGGCTCAATGTATTACAACGGTGTTTTTAAAAGACTAAACACTTCATTGATATAGTCTACAGCCAAGCACATGTGGCCAGAACACAAACGAGTCGCAGGTAATGAAGTATTAAGCGTTTCTCCCATAGAAAAGCCTGTCTAAGCAAAATGCTAGCAGGCATCTGTAGCTCCGCTCATGCTCCGCCTCTTTGCCCTTATTTGGTATCCCTCGGTCGGTGCGATGACGCGCAAACAAAATGGCGCCGGTTGGCCACGCCCACTTGTAGCTTCTTCTTTTTTTTAATTTATTTTTTATTTATTTTTTATTTTTTGACTTCAATAACAAACATACAGAATCCGAACTTACACAAGGACAATAAAGGTAACAATGATAATAACTTAACTGATCAGGTTAAATAATATCATAAACATTAAAAAAAAAAAAAAAAAAAAAAAAAAAAACATACATAAATAACACAAATACAGCAAGAGGAAAGAAGGACTTATGTATCCGTGATATTTCCAAAATAATTATCATAACAATCCAAGAATCGCTCACTTTTCTTGTTTTTAACCAGTCTAAGAGATTTAATAAAAACATCAATTTCAATTAAAAAATGTGAAAAAGAAGGCTGCGAATTCGAGAATTTTTGTTTGTGAATAAAATATTTTCCATACAAAATAAAAAAGTTAATAATGTAGTTCTCTGGTATATCAGTTTTACCTTTATAGTTACAAATAATATCTTGTAGTTGAAAGGGGCTGGAAGAAGCAATGTAATTACCTATATGGAGATATAAGCTATTCCAAAAGCTTTTTGTGTTTTCACACTGAAAAAATATGTGAATCAGGGTTTCGTCTTCAGTTTTACAAAATGAGCATGAACTATCAACCTCCATATACTTTGCCAAAGTACTATTCACTGGATATATTTTATGAAGAATTTTAAAATGAACCTCTTTTGTTTTATTGGGAATGCAGTACTTATGAGGTAATAGCCAGGCTTTTTTCCAGTCTATTAGGTCAATGAAGGATGCCCAGTAAAATTTGCCCGTAGGAACATTATACTTTTTATTTTGGAAAATTTGTCGAATATATTTATTATTACATTTTTTATCAAATACACTTATTCCATTTAAGTTCAGCTCTGGTTCTTTAATAACATTTTCATTAAAAACTAAATGAGATTTTATAAGTTGAATTAGGCCTAAAGGAATTGCTTTTTTCACAGCATTAAACTCTTTAAAAGGTAATGGAAAATTATAATTAGACATAAATTGTTTATAAGACAAGAAATTGCCAGACTTATCAAAAATTGAGAGAATCCCAATACTTGTAGCTTCTTTTGCGTTCTTCAGAAACCTATGGGTGACGTCACGGATACTACGTCCATCTTTTACAGTCAATGGTCGCCACACATCCTTAAGCGCTGCAAGATCATGACATCTATTTCCTTCTAATCTTTAAACAGGTAATTAAACTACCATAGTTTCTGCAATAGAAGATTGGCGAATTCTACATATAGAAATGTACAATGTTTATTTTGTTAGCATACATTGTTATTTTTTAGGTAAGCAATTAATCCTTGCAAGTTAATCCACAAAAAAAATTGCATTCATAATCTTCAATCAATGTCTGACTATTTGCTTCTACATTTGGAGTGGCAGTCCTACTCTGTTGACATCACTTTGACAGCTTCAGCCACAATATACTTAACCACGCCCCACTTATTGTTGCTTTGCTATTAGGGAATAATGCGCAAGTAATGTCCTGCCTCCTACTCGATGTTCCATTTCAATTGGAAATATATCAACATACTGAAATAAAAATCTCTGCAACTTTTGGTTAATGAGGACTTTTAGAACAGATTTTCACAAGAATGGCACATTGCCGTGGTGTTCTAATTGGTTTCTAGGGTTGCAAGAATGTTCTGATTGGTTGTTATGGGATTTCTAGGGTGTTCTGAGTGAATTCTGTGTTTCTGTTTGGTTGCTATGCAGTTACCAGGGTGTTTTGAGTGGGTTGATAAAGTTCCTTTGCAGCTAGGGTGTTCTTAGTCTGTTCTTAGTCTGCGTCCGAAATCGCCTACTCCTCAAGTGTGTATTAAATTAGAATTTACTACACGGCTGTTAGTGTAAATGTGAGTAGTGTGAATGGAATTCGGTTGCACTACATCCATCATTTGTCACTATCATGTGACTTACCCGTGTCAGTTGCATGGCTTCACTCCCATTCATGAATTCTCTCGTGTGGCATCATGGGATAGTGTCCATTGCATGCACACTTCAGAATCTCGCTGGTAGTAGTAGGTCATCCGGGTTTTTCTCGCTTACTGGTTTACTATTAATTCAGACATACTACTCAACTTGCATACTGTTTTTAACATACTGTATAGTATGGAGGTATGTGATTTGGCGATTTGTTAGTAGTTGCTGAGATTTCTATGTGGTTTCTAGGGTGTTCTGAGTGGTTGCTAAAGTTCCTTTGCAGTTGGAATCGCAGCAAATACCTCAGACATGAGAAATACCTCTACATAAAGCTTGAAATATATATTTTTAAATGAATGAACTACACTTGAAAGCAAATGTTCTCTGGTTTTGTAATCTGAAATTAACGTGAGGTACAGTTCCAGTCTGACCTTATGAATTCCCGCCTCCGCCATTCAAATGCAAATCACATGACAACAATGACTTGAACGCCCACAAACTTGTAAAGAAAGAGGTCAGTGTCATTTTGGAAGGAGATTTGTTGTTAGGAATAAGGTGGAAATTACTTTTTAAGACCAGTGCGATTAGACACTATTCAGGGAATGATAATGTGGAACATGTAAGTTAATGATTGTTATGGTGGTTACTTAGTTTGAGTGACAAGATGACGTCTGATCACGTCCTTCAGAAGCATAAAGGGGGTTGATGGTGTAATCTCGTTCCCTTTTGAGTGCGCATGCACATTAGCTTGAGCAACCTGAAAAAATGCATTTGTTTTGTTTGATTTGAACATTTAAAAAGGAAATTTAGGAGACAGTTGTTGTTAAATTGTATTGCTGATTCCAAATATGAAATTTAATCCTAAGCTTGACAAAAAGTCTTTTGAGAATTTTTCCCATTCAAAGATATAGGCACTTGAGAGGCATTTCAAAGATGGCCGCCAAGAGAAATGCCCTGAAGGGACTTTGTGTGTTCAGAGTAGATGCTTTGTGGTTGCTAGGACATTCTGGTAATTACCAGGGTTACTAAGAAGTTTCAAGGGTGTTCTGAGTGGTTGCTAGGAGGTTACTAGGGCATTCTGAATATTTGTTAGGGTGTTCTGAGAAGTTCTTAGGGTTGCTAGGATTTGTGAGTGGCTAGAGTGTTCTTCATGGTTATGGTTGTTGCTTGGTGACCCAAGTACACTGTACAATGATGGTATTCAGGTTTCTGTATGGCTTAGTTCTCTGTCATTATGTAGACATTTATATCAAAATAAGCTCACTAGGCCAGCACACTTTAATTATTTACCTTATTGTGACATAATTTTTTAAGAATCTTTACTGCATCCAGCAAAATGCTAGTATACCACTGAGTTTTAAAGTATAATAATATGTGTGTAATTATATTGTATTATTATATATGTAATGTGATTTTATAATGTCAGTCTGTCTGCAGAATTTGGTTAAAAAGCATTTAAACTCCATCAGCCGTGCTCACATCCACCCACTAACTAGGTCAGTGTTTTTTTCTTGCTAATACCAGTCAAAACGATGAACTCTTATGGATACAGACTCAGAAAAGTAGAAAACAGGCGTCAAAATGGACAATATCTTTCTCTTTTTGAAGACCCAAACCCACACAGGTCTGATATGTTTGGCCAGCAAAGTGTTGTGAAGTTCATGGATCAAAGTGTTATGATTGGAAGTAAATGTGCTCTTGCGCCTGTTGTTATTTAAACCCAGTTGATCCAAAAACAAGAAACTGCAAACTTTAATGCAATACTAGCTATGCTGAACAGTATAAACAGCTCAATGCACTATGCACATTATTGTATGTAACGCAAAAAAAATGGATAATATGATATGATGGAATACTCTTCTAAACATATCTGCTATCATTCTATATAGTTTCACTTATACACAGTTTGTCTGTGCATGAAACAGGCTATTTTCCTCCCATTTGGTGTGACACTGACTGACTGATATGATCAGGACACGAGAGGAACTACAGTTTTATATGTGTTCGTTTTCTGTTTTAGACTTTTATCTCTTTATCTCTCTATCTGTCACCATTTTTCCTCCCGCTGTGTAAATCTGCCTGTTTGCCTACAGGGTTTGAACTGCACTGCTGACAACCAGATGGATGACACTCCAGATATAAATGGACCTCAAGAAGAGAGAAAGACATTTTAGAAACTGCAGTCTCCATGAGCATATTGCCACTTTCATATACAGCTTATCTCGCCAGTAGTTATTTATGTATTAAAAATACAAATTTGTAGTCTCATAAGAACATTTTAGAATATATTATTATTATTATTTTTATTATATATAACTGTTTTATTATTATGATAATTGAATATGTCTTTTTTGTAAGCAGATACATTTTAAATTATTAATTTTATATATCTCTGTCTGTCGGTCTATTTATTATCTATTTATACACCAAACTTGCTTTAGCATTTTAATCCAGTTCCAGATTTTCTGCATGGAAAATCCCTGATATCTGGTCTTATCCAATATTCAGTAATCTGCTTTCATCTAAGCTGTTTTCTTGTGCGGTATAACCAAACGAAAATCTTATTTTCAGGTTGGATCACTATAAGAATGAAGAGAAACAAGACGAAACACTGATGGCATGGTATCCTTTCTTGTTTGTTTTGTTTTGCATTTTTAGGACAAATCACAGCAGTGCAGTATTTTTGGACGTATCATGGCAGCACCATCGCCATCCTCGAAGTGTCTTTGAGCACATCATGTACTGTACATGACACTGCCAGAGTGTAAGGAAAAGTGGGAAATGAGTAAGCAAGAGCGATTTCTGTCTCAATAAGTCTGAACAATGCAAAGTATATGAGTGGGAGGATGTTTATACTGTATGTGCTCATCTCCGTCTAACTGGGTGTGTTGGTCTATATGAGAGAAAATGAGTGTGTGTGTGTGTGTGTGTGTGTGTGTGTGTGTGTGTGTGTGTGTGTGTGTGTGTGTGTGTGTGTGTGTGTGTGTGTGTGAGAGAGAGAGAGAGAGAGATATAGAGAGTGTGTGTGTGTGTCTGTATATGAGAGAGAGAGAGAATGAATATCAGCGTGTCAAGCTGTGTGGGTGTGTGTGTGTGGGATGCTCTCTCCGGCATAGCTAATGTGAAGTGTTCATAGAGGCTCAAGAGAAGCGCATATAGAGCTTTTAATAAACATAGGTAGCCATGCAAATGTCCACTCCCCCATAAACACCACATTTAAAGCTCTTCTGCTCTATTTCCATGGCACCCGAACGCCAATTATGCCATTATAGCATCTCGTTTCATCTAAAAATGTGGTGTTTTTTTAGCGTCCTGGGCGGAATCCGCTAAATTCTTTTTCACCTATACAGTTAAAATGTCTGCTTTCATCGTTATCTCTGCGGATCTGCGAGAGTTGCAGGAATCGACAAAGGCACGGGGATGTTGCGGCAAATTAATTAGAGCGTTTAATTAGACAGTTTTAGATGAAGGAGGATTCTGATGCAGCTGGTATCTGTCAGTTTGAGAGGAGTAACAGTCTCGGTCGTTTTCTCCTTCACCCACACCACACCACAAGCCTGCCTGCCTGCTCACGCTGCAATCCGAGACTTCTAACGAGCAGTCTGCATGAGGAGCAGTCGCTCCTGTGCATAAATTATTTCAGCATATTCTGTCGTCGAAATGACTGTAAAAAGCGAAGAGAACGGTTTTACATGGCTTTTAGCTGAATTCATGTTGTGAATGGCTTTAAAATGTCTTGAATGGAAATGTCAAGTTGCCTTGCTTCAGCTGTCATTGCTGTTGCAATTACGTTATTTTTAATTAAATGCCACAGGAAGAACAGGTGCCAGAAAAAAACATTTGGTGAGTTTCAGTTTTTTTATAGGCTACGTGACGTTTTCGACCCTTTTTTCGTTTTTTTTTCAAAAGGTAATACTTTTAAAATGTGGAAAAAATGAAGGCTGCACAAGATGTGGATTTAATAAGTTGGCGAGTATTAAATATTTTTGCTATGAGGGATAGTTCACCCAAATATGAAAGTTCTGTCATCATTTACTCGTCCTTCATTTGTCAGAAAACTGGTTGAGCTTCTTTCTGTTCAACACAAAAGAAGATGTTTTGAAAAATGTTCGACTTAGTAGTTGTTTTTCCTATTGATGTTAGTGAGTACTACCAATTTCCAACATTCTTCAGAATTCAACAGAAGAAAGAAACTCAAAAGGATCTGTGACAATTAAAGGCTGAGTAAATGATGGTAAATGTTCATATTTGGGTGAACTAGCCTATTCCCATAAATCTTCCCTCAAACTGACAATTAAAACCTCAAGCTAAAGCTTCGATTAGCTGTGGCGACGGCATATGAGAACCTTGTGACAGATAAACAGGGTGATATGAGCTAATTATTTTTGTATAAATCTTTCAGTGGATGAATCATCCCTATGTGTTGAGCTCCTCCAGAGATGAACACTGGGAAATAGCTCCACCACTGGATAAAGTGTAACGGCCAACTTTGATCATGTGTGCTTATCTTCATCAGCCTTGATGTCCTCTGACTTTCTGTTTATATTTTTGTGAAAGTCACTCTCTGCAAAACATGCGTCCATACAACATAGTGGCCTTCCATACAATATGCATGTTTGAAGTGCACACTCAATGGACACTTTATATTTTGAGGCACTTGAAGAGAATTTATAATTAGGTATTGTTGTGGGACTGAGCCAACATAGGATTCTTGCACATATTCTAAAGGAACATTTAGTTAATTTGACTTAGCCTACTTAATGAATATGCCCCTTCACTTGATCAATTCACATACTATCAGACCTAAATAGTTTTAGAATCATTAATGTTGGTTGAAGTGAGTATTACATTAGTTATCAGGATGGTCAACTAATTCCACTACAATTTAAAGTGCAGACTTTAATGGCTGTAGCCCATTGTACTTTTTCTTCACAAAAAAAGTATTATACATACTTCTGGGGAACCAAATACATCGTTTTAGTGAATGAATTAAAATATTTGAGTCTTTCCGATGAAATTAATGGGCCTCTTTTACTTAAAATTCGAAGTATTCTAAGGTTTTGTGTTCTTGGAAAAAAAAGAGAATAGTACAGTAAATAAATGGCTCCACTATTTATAGAATCAAGTTATCATTTTGTTGGTAATGAAATCTGATTAGCTAAAAAAACACACAAAAAAACATGCCTAGCTAGTCAGGGTGACCTTGTTCCAGAACCTTATATTTTAAGGAAGTCGTCATTACTTTGAGAAAAACTGCATCATCATGACTAACAGGCCAAATAATAGAAGCGAAATAACTCATCAGATTGGGGAGTCTTTGCAGAACGACATGTTTAGAATATCTCATGCTAGTTTGAAAGAGTCCTAGAGAATAATAGTAGCTTACTTTTCATCCATTCTCCATTTCTATTCTATTTTAAATTTCTCATGGGCCGAGTAATGGCTCTCATATGACTAAGCCTGCATTTTTTTCCCAGCAACCTGTGGTAGTCAAATCCAATTCCTGTGAGAAAAGCAGAAGCGGTCATGTGGTCCATTAGAAGTGCACAAAGGTTCTCAGAGCTCTTGTGTCCTCATCCATAAACAACTTGTGTGCGGCATTAATGCTATAAATCAACACAATGCTCACTAGAATCCTCACAAATGAGCGCCAGGCTCATTATTGATCAAATCTGAATTCTCTGAATCGATCAAAAGTAAATTCTCATAATATTGGGCTTTTGTGAGTGTTTTAGCAGAGCCGATTTCTAAGAAGCTGGTAAGAAGTGCCTCCTCCTGCTCTATAAAAAAATCATAATACAAATGTAAGAGCCTGCAGAGAAAAAGTAGCATGCAGTTGTTATGGCGATAACACTAGAGTTGAGTATAGGTGTGAAAAGAAGTACAAGGCTGTAATTTGTCTAGCCTTCCCACATCCTATTATTCCAGTTGAGAGATCACGTTTTATGTTGTTATACACACACTTAAATATAATTGGTGATGATAACTCTTATGCTAATGATAGGAATGAAAAGTCAGTCAACAAAGCAAGATTTTATTTTGACTTTATACTTTAGACACGTTCTTCAAGAGTACACTGTTTTTGACGTACAGTAGCATACAAATCTTACATCATTTAAAATGTCAATATTTCGTTAGACAACAATCTTCACACAACAGTGAACAAAACATATTTAACAATACCAAACAATCCCTAATAATACAACACCTCCCACACGGACAAATAATATTTGAGGATAAAAACTAGGTGCGCAAGGAAAGGCAGTAGATCAATATACACATTAAAGCATTTGAATAAAGCACACGGCGATGTAGGGAATCATGGGAGATTTATATAATGTCAGTGAGTCATACACTGAATCACTGCAAAGGAGATGTGAAATAGGAGTGAAAAAAGGGATGAAATGGAGGGATGGCAGCAGATAAGAAAGGCCAGGGTGTTCAAGGATACAGGAGTGGATGAGGGAAGAGGTTGGCAGCTCTCCTTTTAGATATACAGTCTGAAAAATAGCTTGATTATGAACACTCGAGACGCGTTATTGCGGAACGCAAGTTCAGACACTATAAATTAAAACCATAAAAAGCTCATGAAATCATGATAGCATGGCAGTTTATTAACACAGTATTGAGGTAAAAGTCGTAATTCATAAAGATCCAAATACCTCAAATGAATCAAGATCAGAAGCTTAAACTCTTTGATTTATAGCTTTGTGGTCATTCTTATATGCTAGGTAAGTCCTGAACATAAAGTCACAGTGATATATATATTACTGTGACTTTATGTTCTGGACTTATACTTAAACTTATACTTAAATTTTTTACATTTTAAATATATATTTTAAATAAAAAATGCATGAACGATGAATCCGCCCATAATAAAATTAATAACATACATTTAGGAAAAATAATTTTTCACTATGATGACTTTAAGAAGGATATAAATATGAATTTTCATTTATGTATGGCATTTTATTGCCAATGTGTGAACAGCTTGTAACAAAATCTAAAAAGAAAGAGCATCTTTCTTGATTCTGAGAGAGAAACGAGGCGTTTTTTATTATCATTATCATTATTATATATCATTATATTATCAATTATTATCATTATTATATTATATGTAGAATCCAAAGAGCATCTCTTCTATTCTATAAACATGAAACAAATGCTTAAACATAATCAAGCTGTACTACTGTCATCGTCACACTTTACAATAAGGTTTCATTAGTTATTGTTAAAGTATTTACTAATAATGAACAACACTTGCACATCATTTATTAATCAATACTTTGACATTTACCTATACATAGTTAACATGAACTAACAATGAACAACTTCATTTCCATTAACATTAACAATGATGAATAAATACTGTAATAAATGTATTGTTGATTGTTTGTTCATGTTAGTAAATACATTAACATAAAGTAATTCAACCTCATGGTAAAGCGTTAATCAAACTATCATAACAGTGAAATTTTACTTACTTCATCTGTCAACATGAATTGCAGAACTTGTGCAAATCTGCTAAAATCTTAACCTGTTTTCTCACTAATATTTGTTGTGTCTTAATTGTGTTATTGAGAGGAACAGTTGCAGAACATATTTATTTATTCATCTAAATAGCTCTCAGCAGTACAGGTGGTGTCGTGTTCAATTCAATTCATGTTTATTTATATAGCGCTTTTCACAATGTAGATTGTGTCAAAGCAGCTTAACATAGTTCTAGTAGAGTCCAGATTTCAGAGTTGAAGTTCAGTGTAGTTTAGTTACCAATTATAACTAATATTGTTATCAATATTTTGCTACAAAAGTGTTTCTAACATTTTTTTTTTAACTTTAAAGTTAGGAATTAAAGTTTACTTAAAGATACAGTAAAATTCTTTTCTGGTGTTAGATGGTGCTTATTCACAACAAAGGAATAGTCTGATGACGTAAAGACATGTTCACTAGGTAAAACTGATTTTTTTAACTGTAAGAAATGCTGGGTTCCACACAATCAATTTGTGTTGGGACAACATAAAGGAATTAAGTTAACTTATTAGGTTTTACAAATTTAAGTGGATTGAACATAAAACAATTAAGTTGTCCCCAAAAAAACCCTCAAGAATTGTTGTTTCAGCTTATTTTAAATAAGTATTTTGAACAAACAGCAAACGTCATTTTTTTATGCAAAATATAACACTGATCTAGCTAGTGGTTTCGTACATATTGATTGCACATATTGTGCCTTCAAAGTCCACCAGTGTTGCTAAGATATTAGAATGAGAATTTTACAAGTTTTTCAAATTAATAGCTGTAAGTAAAATATTGATGACTTTTCCTGCGCTACGCCATTGTTTCATCCAATCAAATGCCCAATAGAATGAAATATTCCTTCCACAAATGCCAACAAATAGGAAGTAGAAAGTCATAGTTTATGATTGTGACATAACTAATGCATAACTATAGTCTTTGTGCAACATCAATGGGTCTTTATCAGTGACGTTGCTGAAACGGTGTTGCACTTAAAGTAATAAAAAAAATGATGATTACTTTCATTCGACTCAGAGGTTATTAAATCTTACTCACCAGAAACCATGCTGATGAAACACTCTTGTTTAATCAGCCATCTGTCTGTGTGTCTGACAGAAATAAATACTCATCTATTACCTTGAGCAGCCAAGCTTTTTGTTAGACATAAATATATATAAAAAAGTGCAGCTTTAAACATAAATACATTTACTCTGTGCAAGCTCAAAGTGTCTGTAGTTTCGACGGTTGACCGACGTAGTGCTGGAATCAGAGCGATTCTGGTGTGAAGGTCTATATCTTCATCAATCCACTAGTGCTGCTGTCTTCTCAAGGTTTGAAGCAAGCGGAACATGTCATTTCTTTATCCGAGTTGAGCTGAGGAGAGATGGTATCTGGAACCACTGATTTCAGGATATCGTTCTCACTGGCAATTATGTGTTTCACAAGGAAGTTGGCTGCATCATTAATGTTGACGTTTTCCTAAAATTTGGAGAGAAAAAACATGCATTACTTTATTTGTGTGTGTGTGTGTGTGTGTGTGTGTGTTTAAATGATTGGCTTGATCGTTCAGAAAAGAGATTGTGATTCATCTCAGCTCCTGTTGAAGTTGACAGGGGAACAGTAATAAATTATTAAAACCCGAGAAAATGCTTATAGATGGAGGTGAATTAATTTAAGACTCATTGGACTCTTTGTTAAGAATGGATAGAGGTGCTGAAATAAATAAATCCCTAATGGATTTACTGAGACGACCACGGTGTACAAACAGTCCATTCTCTTGTTTCCCTCGGCAACTGCTCTGCATATGAGTGGCAGGTTTAATTAGCATGCAAATATTAATAAGCTTCAATCTGAAGCTTTAATCAAGCATTAAAGGTCCTTATAATGCAAATACATATTTGTTAGACTGTGGGTAGAGGGCTAGAAAAGCTATTTTACTGTATAAATAAAGGCGGCAATAATCAATGATTAAAGATTGGAAATACAAAAACCCTTTTTTGCATAAAGCACCATTCACACCAGTTCACACCATTCACACAAACTTTTAGAACTACTATTGTATAATACCATTGTATTAGATAATAACATAACACATGATAATACTATGGTATTAGAGAATTAAAAGAAACGTTTTTCTTTGCCTTTTTGAAACCTTTTGTGTACAGACATCATTGGGCCTCATTCACCAATATCTTCTTAGGAATTTTTGTTAAGAAACTTGCTCAGAACAATTAATGCTGGATTCACAACATATTCTTAAGCAACAGAATTGTTCATACATGTGTTTATAAGAAGGATGAATTCCATGTCTTCAAATTACAATGGAAACGCTTAGAAATTTCCCATAAAGGAACATGACAACATAGGGCTGTTTATTTAAGGTATTGCACTCCAAATTCAAAACACTTTTTTTATCCGGTACCTCCTCCGATGGCTCCATGCAAATGCAGGTTGCCAGATTGACGAAACCAGCAGGAGCGAGCGTGCCTGATTATAGAACATACACAGTGTCCTATCTACATGCGATGTCACATAATAAAATAAAAATAAGTATATTTCCCTATTAAAAGGTGTTTTTGTCCTAGCCATCACCTGAAATTTCTATTTTAGAAATGACTTCTAGTTCTCACGGCTGAACATCAGCATAAACTACTTTGACAACGATCACCTCAGGTACTGATTATGGGCTTTATTCAGTGTCAAATGCTACCAATGTGAGTTTGAATACCATTTTACGTGACATGTATTGCCATAGTGAAAGCAGCAGCAGATAGTTGACCTCAGATCTTGAAAATAAAATAAACATTGAACTTAAGAACTTTGACTCAACTATGGAAACTAGTATTTAGATGTATAGTGCATACAGACAAATTGCTTGTGCGTTGTTAGGACATGGTGTTACATTGAAACCTGATCAGCTAATGTTTATGTTTGTAATATTTATATTACTTGCTAATTAAATACCAACTTTATGTGGATTTTAATAACTAAATCTGCGTCTCAATTCGGAGGCTGCTGCTGTACTCCACAGTTTGTGTTTTCGGCTGTGGGCGCATACATTAAAGCAACCTACAAGCAAGACTTAAATTAAATATGTTTGTGTTTTCCACCAAGGCAATCCAGAGTGCTGAAATATAATTGGGTAACCCGGCAGTGGGCTGGTTATAGAGACCAAAACAAAGACAGACATTCCGACGTGCAATGCACATTTCCAAAGGAGAATAGCTGACTTTATTATGGTATTTTTATGCTCTAGAAGAGTCAAAAACTTACATGCAGAACCGTTAAGAACAGATTTGTTCATATGAACAGTTGGAGAATGAGATCCATTGTTGTTCATAATATTATTGTTCACAAAAATGACAAAAAATGCTGTAAATGTGCATGCTAGACCAGTAGTTGGCGATGTCGCTTTGTCACCTTTGCATTCATTCAGAGACTGAACACATATGCACACTTATATGTTATGAAATGTCACCATTTTCCCTAAATCATATTGCCATTTACATGAAGATGATAATGATATTGTTCCTTTTTAAATATCTCCTGAAAACTAGTTAGTTTTCAGACTCCCAAAATGCAGTTCCCGTGTGAATGAATACTATGTTGTACTTGGTATTTACATTGAATTGCAAAAAATGTCATAATTCATATCCACAAAAAACAACAATGTGACATATTTTTCTTAGTTTAAATCTTATTGTCCATGTATACACTTAGTAAATATACTGTAGTGCAATGGCATATTACAGAGTACCTGGTAGAAGTACATGGTAGAATCTGAAACCATTACTTTACCACTATACATTTTCTGTTAGAATACACACAAACATTATTCGTCGCTTTTGTGAAATCATATGAAACTGCTGCACCTTACCTTAGCAGATGTCTCAAACCACCCCACAAATCCATTCTCCCTACAGTACTGGTCCATTTTCAGGCCGTTGTTAGTCAGAAAGTCTCTGTTTTGGTCGCACTTGTTGGCCAGGAGCACTGTGGCGATACTCTGGCCATTTGAAAGTATTAATTTAGAGTCCAGATCCTCCTTCCATTTGGAGACTGCCTCAAACGTGGTGGGTCTGGTAACATCAAAAACAATGAACGCCCCCATGGCCTCTCTGTAATAGACCCGTGTCATGTTCCCGAACCGCTCCTGACCTTCCAGTGGAGATGGAGAGGGAGAAAAAAAAGGCACAAAATAATTGGGAAAAGCATGACACAACAAGCCAGAGATACAACACACAGATGCACCACTGTTCAGAATTTTCTTACAAAGATTTTAAGTAAGATTTTGTAAAATTATTTTCAAAAAGTGCCATTTATGTTCACTGTAATATGAAATATTTTTACAATTGAAGAGTTCAGATGCAAAAATCTCTAAGTGCCATCTGAATTTTTTTAAGCCTCCTATGTTTTTGATTAGTTATTTCAATTTAAAGGCAATGGAAATAACCTATTCATTGCACTAAGGGTAAAATTACTGAAATTACACACAACAGCCTGAGATAAAAGTTAATTTTATGTGAAAAATTCAGACACACTTAGAGGGTTTTGCGTCTAAACTCTTCAATTTTAATTAATTTAAAGTTTTCTATTTTAATATGTATTGAAATGTCATTTATTGATGACAAAGCTCAATTTTCAGCATCATCGCTCTAGATTTCAGTGTCAAACGATCCATCAGAAATTATTTATACAGGGTAGGTGAAAAGTAACAACTGTAATGGCTGTGATTTTAATGGTAATGTTTTTTTTTTTAACAGTACGTTTCCTTACTACATACAGTGAATTACCCTAAATTGACTTTCCCAGAATTCCCTGCACGATCCTTCACTTTTTCCCTAATATTATATACATTAGATTTGATGTTAGATTGAATATTAATAATGTTTGTTGCATTACTTTGATGTCATGTGTGCTGTTACCATGATGGTGTTTATCAGTTGTGAATCACACTGAGCACCTTCTATGTATTAATATGTTTCTCTGCTTGTGGAAATTTGGTGGTGTTTTTGTCTGTGTATTACAAAGATAGATGTTAATATTTAGGATTACTACTGTTAAGGATTACAGTAGTTTACAGTACATTTTGAAATGTCTCTACTGTATTTTAACGGTTAAATTCTGGCAATCACACCTTACAGTTTTTTTTGTAAATCTACAGATTTTTTAGGCAGTTTAGGCAATATTTAATTGCTATAGAACTTGAGGTATCACTGAAGTCATGATGGAAACAGTCTCTAAATAGATGATAGTAAACAGGATTTCATATATTTCCTGCATTGATAGTACATAGATGGTGATATGGACTTTTTTAAAACCAGTTTTTAATGCCTAGTTACTTTTCACCCACCAAATTTTGATTTTAAGAATGAAAGCATAGTAATAATAAGTAGTATTTGAACACTAGTGTATATATACAGAGAATAGACATAGTAAGATTTTTGAGTTGCAGTTCACACTCCAAATTCTAAAAAGTCCTTGCCAAGACAAATTTGGCATGATTACATTTAGTAAAATGAATCTGCTAAACAAAAAACACATGACTCTACAGCTGATTGTCCATTAATGTGCATGGTTTTAAGCAGTATCCACAGCAAACTTTTTATTCAATTGGAAGACGCTCGTTACTACTGATTTTTCCTTCTAATGGCACATTCCATCTGTGCATTTCACTTGTCGGACTCTGAATGCATCCACTTTTCTGCGCTGCCAGCATTTCTCAACATTCCCTAGGACAGCTGTTTCTCTCAGTTTCTTCTGTTATTTGTTCAAAATTAGAATCAGGAGGTGCGTGTTGATCTCCACGGGTCTGACAGCAGTCTGCTTTACACATGATGGACCACAAAACATGAGATGCTGTATTGGTTTCGCTAATGCATATGACACTTGACAAACAACAGCAATGAAATGTAAACCATCAATCAAATAAATCTCTTGTTTATGTGCACTATTAAAATGCTAATTTAATGCATTTGCTTCTTTGTTGACTGAACGTTGGTGAAGCAATAGGGAATGCCCTTTACTGAATTCTTACAGTCATCTAACTTGACAACTGAATGAGTGTGCTTTCGGAGAAAACTTAGTCACTAGCAAGGAAAATGAACTCAGCATGTTTCACTTCATGATACTGTATGTCAGATGACTTCCTTGTCAGAAATTATGATTTTATGATGCCCACGAGGAGTTTATGACTGTGCATGACTACTGGGAACAAAATTAAATGCCGTTTTAATGAGGAGAGTGGAGTAATAATGAAGTACAAACCTTTAGGGTTCTTAAGTCCAGTTTATATTATTAGTGGTTTCATTCATCATATTATTTTACCTTACTTCGTTTTTAAACTAGCAGTTTGTTTTCTCACATATCAAGTGGTGTTGATATGAGTTGTAATGCTATGTAATTTACAAATATTTGCCATATCATTTCCCCAGTTTGTAGTACTTACCTAGAAGACACTGGCAAAACGACAAAAAAGCATAGGCTAATGCCTTTAATTGTAGCCTATACTTAATGCACTTTTAAGTTGTTTCCATTTAAATTACAGTGTATTATGATTCCACTGTAGTAAAAGTACCCTAGTATTTTGATGAAAACTGGTAAGCATGGTAAATATACATTTGGCTATTACGAGAGCTGTACACTTTGCCATAGCTACGTTGACTTCCCATGCTATTTAGCTTGTTCTGGCGAATGTTGTTTTTGGCCAGTTGTGCTATTTTAACGTGAAATTGAGGACTGAGAGCAGAAAGTGCGACGAACAAGTGGTTTGTTTACAAAGATTTTTCCACAATGTCATCCGCGTGCTTTCAGTCTCACATGAGACCTTATGCGGGCACGCGGAAAACAAGATCTTCAAGGTGCGCGTGCTTGACACGTGAGAAAGATGAAGGAAAAAACTGTTGGTTTGGGATCGTGTTTTGTTGCTTAATAAGATCAACTAACGTTTTTACGACGAAATGGACCAATTCGATATTGAACGTGATTTGTTTTCTAAGCTGTTAAACAATCAAAATCCTATTTACGATTTATAAAGGTGTTTATTTTATAGGTCTACATACTACATGTTTTATATAATTTTTTACCAAACTCGGGGAATTTCTTAAGAATAACTGCTTTTTATACTTTCATTACAATGAATTGTATTAGCCTACATTTAAAAGTTTCCTTCCTTTTTACCTAAAGTTTAACTTAGGATTTTTTTTTCTTAGATATATTTATTTAGCTGAAAGTGAAACAAGATTTCAGAGTGTTTGTCTAATTAGGCTATTCAAGGCTCTATCTGTCTTATTTTGGTGGATTCTGTTAGGCTACTGCTGTATAGCCTACTTATTTTCTAAGGACACTGTTGTAGCCTACATATTCCGTTAATTCTCTAAACATTCATTTAGTGAGGTAGGCTAAGTTGTTGTGTGCCACTTAAAAACAGCGCACTTTCTTGCATAACAGCACATTTGTAAAAATTGCTGACAACGGATGTGTCTCCTTACGTCTGTAGCCTACTTTCTCTTACCTGCGATGTCCCACAGCTGCAGCCGGACCGTCTCTGAGTCCCAGTTCAGAACTTTGAGCGCGAAATCCACGCCGATGGTCGCTCTATAATTCGTGGAGTACGTCTGGTGCACATATCGCTTGATGATGCTGGTCTTCCCTACTCCCAAATCGCCGATGACAAGAATTTTATACAAATGCTCCTTCTGATTGTTATGCATCTCTGAGGATGTGTGTGTCCAGAGTTTATCACACTACCTCTTCATCTGTCATTGAACTTAAACTGGCACCGCCCAGGGCGTGGAGAAACTTGTGACCAGCTGTCAGACAAGCTCTGTTTGTTCATGTGGACAAAATTCATGTCATCCACACTTTATGACAAAAGAAACAAACGTGATGTGCCTGTCCATCTCTTTTGTTCGTCTGTCTATATGTCTGCATCTATCTATCTATCTATCTATCTATCTATCTATCTATCTATCTATCTATCTATCTATCTATCTATCTATCTATCTATCTATCTGTCTGTCTGTCTGTCTGTCTGTCTGTCTGTCTGTCTGTCTGTCT
>CAIGQV010018202.1:14254662-14270242 GCA_903798115.1 Danio jaintianensis
ATATATATACATAATTGTTATTGCAATGGTTAAAAAAATGTATATATGTAAACGTCCATTTCTTGCAATATTTTTAAATATATGTTGCATATTGCACATATTTTATATATGTGAAATCCAAATATTTACTTTACCAAATATTTACTATACGTAATTTGCATATAGTGCCATATATCAGATTTCCAAAACTAAAAATTTTAAACTTTCATGCACTATAACGTCTGACATGTGTTTTGGTGTGGTTCATGCATAATTTTAAATTTAAAATTTTAATTAAATTAATTTAAATTTTAAACGTCATAATAAAATGTTAACATTTAAAACAGACTTTTTTTCACATTATCTAATTTTCACATTATCTAAAGCTATTGTTCAGCAAATGGGTTTAACTGAATAATATTAAGTTATTACTGTTTTATAAAATAATGGATCTTTGGGCACAAACAGACCATGAATGCATAAATCATGTACAGATTTTGAATGCATTATGAAGGTTAACTGTACAGTAAGTGTACAGTAACTGACTACAGTTGCAACATTACACATTTAGATTTCTCCTCTACTTTCATGTGCATCATCTCTTTTAGTAAATCATTGTCTTTATTCACCTTATTCTTCGCGTATGAGTGGGCGCAGCCATTTGAATCTTTTTGGCTTGAGACTTCTGGTCTCATTCACTTCCATTCATTTTTAGATGTTAAAAACGACTCGTTCAGATGTTGCAAACTGATATTTTCTTATTATATTATTCTACTTTGTCTGTATAATCATGCAAACACTTGTTTGTAGAGCAAGTACTTTGACCGTTTTCTGCCGTTTATTATTCCTAGTAATTTCTCCCATAGGCGACTGAATCGGAAGTTCTAAAACAATCGCAAAAACGAACGCACTTCCGCATTGAAGAATAAGGTCAATAGAGTGCATAAATACTGCAAACCCTGATGTAAAATCCAACAACCAAGCAATTAAAAAACAATCGCAGGTACTTCAACTCAAAAGCACCTGCTACTAAATGTCGAAAATTGTCATTTGTGATAGTGCATGAACAGCAGAGCGGTCTCGGCTCTCAGTAATGCTCCACGCTGAGCGTCTGCTGCTTCAGGGCTCACGCTTGACAGCAATTCTGGAACATTCAGACGGGACCCCTGCCAAGTCCAAATCTCTGTTTTTGGCATTAAGTTGCCATGGTCCAGATTCTCAAATAACGCTCTAAAAGATAAATGGGTCTCCTATGTTCATCCATGACCCAAATACTTATATCACACACTGTCATCCAGGATGAGATGCTCATGTGGCTGGTGTTTGAGTTGGAGAATCATGTGTAAAAGAATATTTTGCTCTGAAAGTGGATGTGGAATCACCTGTAAGGTCGTCTGTAGGCCAGGATCCAAGTTCACATGCTCGGCAGGTGTATTCGTCAAACACAAACTCGTTTTCTTTACACGGAGTGCAGGTCCAGCAGCAGCTCACTTCTCCTTTACGGATAACCTGAGGGGGTCAGGATAAAGAGGTCAGGTAAGTTATAGATTTCGCTCTCACAGTGTTGTGGGTGGTTGCAATACACTGCTATTCAGTGTTTTAATGCATTGGTTTGTGGTTGCTTACGTGATTTTTAAAGGTAACCGATAAATCTTTAAAGACAGACCTGTTGTTAGCTCCGAAGTTGTGTTTGTTTATTTTTGAAACTCTGATCTGACAGCATTAAAAGATATAATTTTATATTATTCTTTATTTTAAAATATTTTCTAATTACTTTTGTCTTTGCCACGATGACAGCACATAATATGGTGCTAGTTATTTTACAAGATACTAGCATTTAGCTTATAGTGCAATTTTAAAAAAAGCGGCTCAACTAGGTTAATTAGTTTAATTAGACGAGTTAGGTTAATTAGGCAAGTCATTGGAAAGTGGAGACAATTGACAATTGGACAATTTGTTCTTTAGCCAATGGAGAGAAAACATTCTTAAGGGGGGCTAATAATATTGATATTAATTTTTGTTTAAAACTATTTTAATTAAGTTTTATTAAACTACTTTTATTCCAGCCCAACCGAATGAAAGAAGAATAAAACAAGAAAAAATATTAAATAAAATACTGGGAAGATACTTTGAAATTTCCTTGCTCTGTTAAACATCACTTGGGAAATGTTTGAAAAACAATAAATGTATTTATTTATTTCCAGTTGAAGGCAAAATAATTATTCATTCATTCACTTTCCTTTGACTTAGTCCCTGATTTTGCCACAGTCACCACAGTGGAATGAACCGCCAACTACTCTGGCATACGTTTTCTGCAGTGGATGTCCTTCCAGCCGCAACCCAGTACTGGGAAACATACACTCTCTCATACACCCATACACTCTCTCTTTCACACACGCACGCACACACACACACACACACTCATACACTACTGCATGGCTTTGGAAATGAGCCAAAGATATGCGGCAACCACTGAGCCACCATCCTGCCCCAAATTAATTTTATATATATATATATATATATACATAAATTTGTTGTCAGTGAAGACTAAAGTAATGATACTGAAAAGTCAGCTTTAACGTCACAGGGATAAAATATATATTTTTAAATTATGAAAACAGAAAACAGCCATTTTAAACTAATAATATTATACAGTATTACTAGCTTAGTATATTATAGTAAATAAACATAGCCCTGGTGAGCATAAAGTTCTTCTCTGAAAAAACTTTTACCATTAACTGTCAAATAAATTGGCGTGCATAAACTTAAATATTATACTTTTCAAATGATAAAAAACACATATTCGCTGACACATATTCACAAAAGATGCACATATTCACCTTTATCTGAGCTTTTTCGCAAGGATCGCTGCACACTGATCTGATGATGGCACTGCTGTTGGCCCAAATCTCCTCATCATCCATCTTCAGCCCTCTGTTGTCCCAGCTGCCCACGTGGATGTAGCTGTAGTCCTCTTCACTCATCTGTTTAAAGTTCATGATTTCATACCTAGAAAAACACATGTAGAATCACCGTCATGAGCGTGAAATGGTTAAATCATCCTTACAATCATCAAAGAAAAATGTTTTTGAAAATGACTTCACAATGACATCAGCAACAGATAGTTTTGATTGTCTTTGAAAAGAGTTATGAAGCACATTCTGGCTTGAATGTGGAGCAGAATATGAAAGATTCGTACCTCCCCGGGGAGTCTCCGTTTTCATCAAACAGCACCACTTCGCCCGAGACACCACTGAAGTTTGTCCTCATGAGGAATTCTAAGAGTTTACCTCCGTCAATCGGCCGCATGGCTTCACAAAGACCTGCATAGCCGGGACACAGAGACTTCTGCATGGCGTGCAGGCCGAAAGCCATTGAGTAGATGGCATTGATCACAAAGCCCATCTTTGTGTCCTGAGCGTACTGGTGTCGAAGAGACTCTTTCTCTGTGAGATGGTAAAAACAATCACACAAACATTATCAATGCAGGCTTTTTAAAACATATAGTGACATTTTATATCTTTCTTTATTACATTTTTGAAACTGAAAGATTCATTATTAGATACACTGATGAATAAAATGATTTGTTTGATGATTAGATGAACTGATAGAATGAAAGAAAGAGGAACAGTTTGAATGAATGAACGGAACAAATGGCTGAGATGACAGAATGAAATACTAATGGGTGGATGGATGGATGAACCAATGGATGGTTGAATAATACATGGTGAATAGTTAAATGAACAGATGACTTGATGGAATTAAAGACATTCAGATCAAATGAATCAACTGATGAATGGAAAGTTGAACAGATTGATAAACTGATTAACTGAAAGATTGTTACATAGTTGAATGAAAGAAAGAAAGATGACAAAATGAAACACTAATGTATGGATGGACAAATGTATGGATGAAAGGAAGAATAAATAGTAAATAGTCGAATGAATAGATTACTTGATGGAATTAAATATATTCCGATCAAAGGAATCAATTGGTGGATGGAAAGTTGAACAGATAGATAAATTGATGAACCGAAAGATATAGCCATATAGCTGAATGAATGACTGAGATGACAGATTGAAACAGATATATGGATGGATAGTTGAACAGAGATGAGATGACAATTAAACACTGATATATGGATGGATGGATGCACAGATGGATGTAAAGTAGAACATAGATAAATTGATTGAATGAAAGATTCCCATATTGTTGATTGGATAGTTGGCCAGATTAATGGATGATATATAAATAAATAAATATATATATATGAATGAAGTTATTTAATTATGGATGGATGGTTGGAGGTTTGGATGGATGACTGAGAAACGGCTTATATACAAATAGATGGATTAATGTATGACTGGATGGATAGTTGAATAGTTGAACAAATATGAAGTGAGAAAGACAAGGATACATTCCCATGTACTAAAAATATAGCTGTACTGTTTATACGAATAGACAAATGGACAAATGAAAAAAATGGATGGATGGATTGATGTCAGGCAGATGTTTCCAAGTTTATTTTGGAATAGATAGACAAATGGAAGGTTGAACACAATGATAAATGAAAAGACAGACGTACAGATAAAATGTCCTATTCTGTCATGGTCAGAGATGCTCTTCCACTCACTGGTGCACGTCTTGTTGTATTTAATGCTCTCCTGAGGATGACCCTTCAGCCGGCACTGGAAGCGGTGCTGCCAGAACTCCGTAAACCAGGGGTTGCGCATGTTTGTGTCCGGCTGCAGGTTCAGGTAGTAATCATCAAACCACGTGACATAAGCAGACTGCAGTTTGATAGTGATTCCCCCTGCTGCCTCCCTCTGAAAGCCATCAGTGACATCATAGCGGTCGGCCCAACCATCACTGCAAAGTGTGTAAGAGACGAGTGAGTAACCAATGGCTTTTTTTATAGAACAAACTCTCTTGAGAAGCAGTCAGGGAGCCTCCCAGTCCAAACTGACCCACATAGCAGTCAAAGCCCAGTAGTTGTGACCAGGTTACACTATGAATTAGGTCTTTAGGACACAACCAGCCACTATTTCAAACTGACAGTAGTGTTACAGACTTTGGCGGGTGTATAATATGGGCTAGAAAACAGGATTTTGTGCTTGTCCTTGTGTCTTTCAGTAGTAGAAAGCACGTTGGCTGAATTGCTTTCATAGTGTTACTGCTTATGTGGTCAGATACATTCACATAGCCTCAAAATGCATATTATATACACTGTAAATTGTGCCAAAAACAGCTTAACACAGATGAAGAAAAGAGAATAAAAAGCCATAACAATATTTCAGATTGTGCAGCGTTCCAGCCTATCAGGTAGACAGGAGAGTAGTGTTAGAATGCTGGTGTAGCTCTAGTTAAATTAAAACTGATTCAGTTCAGTTTAATACAAATGTGACCCTGGATGACAAAACCAGTCATACAGGTAAACGTTTGGAAAATGAGAATTATACATCATCTGAAAAAGTAGAAAAAATATGCTTTCCATTGATGTGTGATGTCGAGACAACTATTTAAAAATAATAAATATTGAGAAAATCTATTTTTTTTTATATAGATTTGCTTAAGGAAATATCCAAAAATCTTAACGGAAGATGAGCTTTACTTAATATTTTAATGATTTTTGGCATAAAATAAAAACCCATTCTTTTGACTCATACAGTGTATTTTTGGCTATTCCCACAAATATACCCGTGGAATATAAGACTGGTTTTGAGATCCAGAGTCACAAATGTCAAGTTCAGTTCAGTTTAATGTCATTACTGAAGCACTATCCACTGAAAAGCAGCTCACAAAGATCACATACTGTCTGCCTATTGCCTACATGTGGACATTAGAATGCTTTTGCACCAGGTTGTTATAACTCTAAGCCACCTGAGTGATCCACATAGAGCCATTTTCCTGGTTGCACTCACACAGGCAGCAAGAACTCTAAAGTGACACAAAATGGCCAACAATAGCTGCAAAACTATATATATATATATATATATAAATTTGCAGGGCTACACATCATTTAATGAATAGTTCACCAAAAAAAGACAATTCTGCCATCATTTACACACTCTT
This sequence comes from Danio jaintianensis, assembly GCA_903798115.1. NCBI lineage: Eukaryota > Metazoa > Chordata > Actinopteri > Cypriniformes > Danionidae > Danio > Danio jaintianensis. Next base: position 14,260,714 of record CAIGQV010018202.1, read on the forward strand.
GACTTGTTCCAATCCAGTTTGAGGTTTTTTTTTAACACAAAAGAAGACGTTTAAAAGAACGTTGGAAACTTGTAACCACTGACATACATGTAGTATTTGTTTCTCCTATGGATGTCAGTGGTTACAGGTTTCCTATATCTTCAATATATCTTCTTTTGTGTTTAACAGAATAACAACAACAAAAAACTTAAACTGGTTTGGCACAAGACAGGGGTGAGAAAATGATGACAGATTTTTTTTTTAAAGCTGAGAAAAAAAACATGATGTCAAAGACAAAAGTGTGAGGTAAAACTTCTACATGCCTTGTAACATTTACTGTGATGTTATTTCTTAATGCGTATGTTTGGTCAATCAGTAGGTATTATAACAACCTGATGTGAAAGCCCATGCTATATTACATCAGTGATAGCACCTATTGATTTAGCTTTCACCCTACTCTGAAGTAGAAGCTATTTTAGTTCCACCAAAGTAAGTTTCCTTAACTAAAATCATTCCCAGTTCCTGTGGTGCAAACACATCAAACAGTGGAAATTAACACCAACAGCTGTTAACATTATGAAAACGTTCATTTGCCTAAAAAAAAACCCACTAAGCTTTTCTTGTGTTGTACCAAAACACCAAAAAAAAAAAAATTCATTCACTTGACTGATTGATCGCAAGCCGCATAACATTTGCATAACGCATATTATTTTTCATTCAATAGTGCTCAAGTGTCACATTTAGTGTTTTTGCAAAAGTGATTGAAGCATGACAAAACAAGATGGAAAGGTTTCAATGAAATCTGAACACACAACGTATTTGAACGCATGTTAATACCAGGTGGAAATGGTTATGTGACTCAGTTGACCACAGAAATACTACGCCTGAGAATCTGAAAAACTGGATGACAATAAATGTCTGTCTCCTTCCTCCTCTTTATGAACACCAACAAATAACTATACTTTCCAGTGTCCTTTTCATCAATATGTTCTTGAACACTTCCTAAACTCATAACGTTAAATGTTACACAACTCGGCAGTGTGTGGGAGGCTTCATTTTTGTTCTCATGGTAGGTAAGGAGAGGCTTTCATAACTTGTCCTTGGAGGCAAACGCAATGGGAGGGAAAGCATAGAGGAGCATGTTAGCAGCAGCTTGAATCATCTGATGGAAAAGAGCTGAACAGCTCAGTAAACCCACACACTGACCCCAGCGGTCAGCCTCCCTCTGCCCACTGCTGCTGCAGGAAAACTTACAAAGACAACAAAAACGCCAAAGCAACGGCACTGCAACGCTTACAGAGACGTCTGACTGCATTCATACTGCACTGTTATGTTGCGCTGATTTGTATTTTGGTAAATGCGGGTCAAAGGTGTCTGGATTACATTACATTTAAAAAGTGTCTGTGTAACGACGGTCCAGGCGAGAGGCGGATTCACGTGCAGTAAAATCACAATTTATTAAACATGACGCAAAACCAGATGACTGACCACATTTAACGAATGACAATCAGGAACAGAAACAAAGAAGCTTAAATACACAAAGACTGATAGGAACAGGTAATAAGGGGAGAAGATAAAAAACGAAGCGTGGCACATAAAAAAAAAGGGACAAAAAAGCAAAGATACAACACAGGGGACACGAATCATGACAGATTGTATATGGAAGGAACATGAAATTTACATTATATATTGTGAATTTTTTAACATAACATTTTGTACAATCAAGGTTGTAATTTTTTCCCATAATGACCCTTGCTGCCGAAATAAATTAACAAACAAGTCAAATTAAAATACAATTTTAATAGAAATAGATAAAATATAGCAAAACAAAATGGAATAAAATACAAATAAAATAAACTTTACAGTGTTGTATACATTTAAAATGAGACAATATCAATTGTAAAAAAATTCAAATAAATAAATACCTACATGACAATACATCAATAATCTGACATATTTATAGTGGTCTTCTACATAAATATGAAACCAAACAAATTAACATTATATTTTTAATGTCTGAAATTACTCGTGAAAAATGACAAAATACAGGTGAAATAATGTTCCGTTGTCAATCAGTGTAACAGATATATTTAATATACATAAAATATTATATATTATATATTTATTATACATAAAAATGAAACCACATACTTATATATAACTAAAATATAATATAACTTAACATATTCAAATAGATAAAAGAATTTAAATTTAAGTGAGGCTTGATGGACAGTGTCAAAGTCGAAAGATTTAAATAAACAAATACTTGTACTGCACTGCACTGTGATCCTTAATATATTATCTTTTATATTTTTGCTTTAAATATGCCTGACAAGATTTTTTAATATATAATATGACAAGATATTTATAATATATCTAACACACACATACACATACACCCCCCCCCCCCCCCTATATATATATAGCGACGCGGTGGCGCAGTGGGTAGCACGTTCGCCTCACAGCAAGAAGGTCACTGGTTCGAGCCTCGGCTGGGTCAGTTGGCATTTCTGTGTGGAGTTTGCATGTTCTCCCCGTGTTCGCGTGGGTTTCCTCCGGGTGCTCCGGTTTCCCCCACAAGTCCAAAGACATGCGGTATAGGTGAATTGGGTAAGCTAAAATTGTCCGTAGTGTATGTGTGTGAATGAGTGTGTATGAATGTTTCCCAGAGATGGGTTGCAGCTGGAAGGGCATCCGCTGCGTGAAACATATGCTGGTTAAGTTGGCGGTTCATTCCGCTGTGGCGACCCCAGATTAATAAAGGGACTAAGCCGAAAAGAAAATGAATGAATGAATGAATATATATATATATATATATATATATAATGAAACTTAATAAATAAAATAATACAACAACAACAACAATAATAAAAATAATAATAACAATAATAACATAAATAAGAAACAATAAAAACTTATATGCTTTATATGTCAATGTTTAGGGAAAAATGTGTGGGATTTTCACGTTTTGGAAAGACACGAATCACAGTTTTAATCCGTTAACAATTAGCCCACAGAGGAATGACACACACACGGTTCTGTGGGAGGCTGCTGTATTAAGGACAGAAAATAATATCAGGTTTACGCCAACTAAACCTGATTAAATTAGGTTACATTTTCCTCCATCCCTGCAGGACTCAGATCAGCCCTCATCGGCAACGGATCAGCTCTTCACACTTCACTGATGAACATTTCAACAAACAATACAGCACAACATAATACAGCACAATACAGTGTCCTCACACTCCCCGGAGTCAGACGGCTGTGAACTGCTCATTAGTAAATCACTGAGAGTCATTCAGTCGAGAAACAGCAGCGTTTGGACATCACTGTTTTCATGGCTGTCAATGAGCCGCTGAGAGCAGATGCTGTCAAACTGCTTTTGGTAACTGCTGATTTGGTGTAACGTTAAAACATGAACTGCAGTCTCATTATTTTAAAGTTAGAAATGCATTTTCTGAAATACCTAATTTAATATATTTAGGGTGTTTTATCATTTTTGTTACTTATATTTATCTATTGACCATATATATGTAATTATGATAAATATGTATATATAGAGAAAGATGTTATAGTGTCTAAAATATATAAAAAGTACATTTAGCATTTACTGAAAATGCAATTTTAATGTTGAAAATGCATATTCTTGCCCCATAAAGTAAATTTTGTGTGAATTGCGTGAAATATACAAATTTGATGGCAATTTTTATAAATGATTTTAATTATATAATTTTCTAAAATATATAATATAACAAAAAAAATCCCTTGTCCCCTGAAGTAAATTTTGCAGCATATTTTGGTATCTTTCATTATAATTATTTACAAATTTATTGGCCATTTGTATACCTTTCAAAAATGATAATCGTACTGTCTAAAATCGATATTTTTAAATGCATTTTTTCATTGAATGAAGACACATTTTAATGTTGGAAATGTATTTAGTTTCCCTTTAATATACATTTTGCAATCTATTTTAACATTTGAAAAGTACAAAAACATGTATTTTGAAATGAGAGATGCATGTGCTGTTTCTGAGATACCAAAGAAAGCCCATGTATTATCCTGAGACACTTTATCACTTTTGCAGCTGCACAAACATCACGAAACTGGAACAGAAACACAGTGACCATATTCTTATTGAACCAAAGAGAAAAATACTCAACACCTTCCCTGGAGCTCCTGTCTGACACCTCATAAAACACACACACACGCACACACACACACACGCACACACACACTGGCACCCCATAAACATGGCATCTTCTCTCAGCCTGTCCTGCTGGCTGTTTAATGCCCAGAGGCCCAGAATAAAGACCATGACACCATTTTCTGAAATAGATCCTCTTCAAATATTCACAAACGACATAAATAAGCAAAATATAGGCCCTCACTGCAGAGCAAAGCCACCGGCCTGTTAAACTTCACAAAAACAAAGATTTTCCAGATGCATGCAGATCCATGGTTATGAGCTAATAAAAGTTAAATATATCTTGCAGAGAATGTTTTCCTTAAGGATCTATTTATGCCTGGTTTTTGTTGGCGTAAACCAACATTTTTATCCTTAAATAAACCAATAAAATTTTGCCTTTGGTAATTGAATAATAAAATGTTATGATAAAATAAATAAATGTCTTGGAAACAAACTGAAGTAAGTTTCAGTACTAAACGTGAAGTATTAAAATGTTCACAACTAAACAAACAAATAAATAAATTAAAAATTAAAAAAAGCACAGTAAAAATTCTAAAACTTCTAAATTATTTATTCAGTGACATTAAAAAACATATTTTCTCACTTGAGAAAATCCCTTTTTGATCCATTTTTGGTATCCACTGCAGACTACCTGTACATTAATTTGGCATACACTGTATCTTACAATATTTTTTTATTTAAATAAATCCAATTGATTCATAATTTTTCTTTTTTGTAAGTGTAACAACCTATTTTTTCAGTGAAGTTCTGATGTAATTGTATAGTATTTTGTCACCTCATCTACACTACCTGACAAAAGTCTTTTCGTCAATCCCAGTTGTAAGAGCAGCAAATAATAACTTGACTTCTAGTTGATCATTTGGAAAAGTGGCAGAAGGTAGATTTTTCTGATGAATCATCTGTTGAACTGCATCCCAATCATCACAAATACTGCAGAAGACCTACTGGAACCCGCATGGACCCAAGATTCTCACAGAAATCAGTCAAGTTTGGTGAGGGAAAAATCATGGTTTAGGGTTACATTCGGTATGGGGGTGTGCGAGAGATCTGCAGAGTGGATGGCAACATCAACAGTCTGAGGTATCAAGACATTTGTGCTGCCCATTACATTACAAACCACAGGAGAGATCAAATTCTTCAGCAGGATAGCACTCCTTCTCATACTTCAGCCTCCACATCAAAGTTCCTGAAAGCAAAGAAGATCAAGGTGCTCCAGGATTGGCCAGCCCAGTCACCAGACATGAGCATTATTGAGCATGTTTGGGGTAAGATGAAGGAGGAGGCATTGAAAATGAATCCAAAGAATCTTGATGACCTCTGGGAATCCTGCAAGAACGCTTTATTTGCCATTCCAGATGACTTCATTAATAATTTATTTGAGTCATTGCAGAGATGTATGGATGCAGTCGTCCAAGCTCATGGGAGTCATACACAATATTAATGCTATTTCCACTGCACCATGACTTTATATTCTATACTGTACATTATTTCTGTTAAGTGACAGGACTTTTGTCTAAGCAAAGTCAGACCTTACTGTCCTAATTAAATAATTAAATATTAAGGCATTATCATATATTATTTTGGTAAAATAAGCGCAATAGAGGCCTTTGCCTTTCATATAAGCCACTTCTGATACCAAATGATCAACTAGAAGTCAAGTTATTATTTGTTGTTCCTAAAACTTGGATAGGCGACAAGACTTTTGTCAGGTAGTGTACATTTAGTAGAATGTCTATTTAATATAAGCTAATCCTTAAACTTGCACTAAGTACAAATGCAAAACAATATTTTAGAAATAAATCATTTTTAATAAATCATTTAAAAAAAACATGACCCACTTGACCTTTAGAAGTTTATAAACTGGTCCTCATGTCCACCAATGAACCACTAATGTTTAATTATCAAACCCAAGAGCTCCTGAAGAGAAGCAAAAATTACAGGGATTATTCTTGGTTTAATATCTCAAAGACATAATACATTATTTCCGTCCTTAATATCCATAAACGATTTATTAATGGAACAGTGAGAACCGAATTGGGGGTGAACCTAAAAATAGGTAATTTAGATGTCACACTCCAGAAGATGATTAAAAATGGAAAGAATTCATCTGACACTATGAATAGCAGCACGTGCACATTTTTCAACTTGTCGAAGTCAAGTCAAACTCTCAAAATACTCCTTTCACAGGATCCATCAAAGACAGTCATCTTTTTGTCACTTGCTGAATGGTTAGTTTGTAAATGAATTACTTCATCTTGTTACACCTAAAATAATGAAGTTATTTCAACCTAATTTATTAACGGAAATAGTAATGAATTTAGTTAAAAACAAAATGAATACATTTTTGGCCATTTGTTTAAAGCAACACTCCGCGTTTTATAGAAATAGGCTCATTTTAGACCTAAACAGTTGATTTTTACTATTTTTTTATTTATTCAGCCAATTTCCGTGTCTGGAAATTGCCTCTCAATGCATAAAGCCTACATATTGGATGATCTGAGAGAGTAAACTGACAGCAAATGTTAATTTTTTGGGATGAACTGTACCTCTATGAAGCAATATGTACTCCAGCCATATGAAGTCATAACAAAAATCAATTGCTTGTCACTGAAACCAACATACGGTAAATCACATACCTCGCTCCAGTGGTGGATGATGGTTAACTTCAATGGTGATGATGATGACGATGATGGGGATGGTAACATTTGTGTTGATGAAAGACAGAAAGATGAGCCTCGATCCATCTTGATTTAGTGTCTCTCTCTCTCTTTTTCACACACACAGATGAAGCAGATGATGATCAACAGGCGTGGGTGGACATTCAAAAGGCAGACAACTACAGAACGGCCTGATGGTGTGGCCCTATCTGACCCACAGTCTCTGAGGAAAAAGCACTAAATGAACACAAGATAACAGGCAGAAAGGAAGATTCAGCAGTAACTTAGGTAGACTGTCTCAATGGAAAGTCATCAAATGTGTTATGTATTTGTGTAACTTTGAGGTTTTGCATCTCTATGGGTTTAAAATCTCGCAGCAATGTGGATAATTATATAAACAGCTATGGACATAAAATTAAGACACCACTTGTGAGTTTTCAACTTCTTTGGATGTACTGGATTCATTAGATGCGTGTCTGGGTAAACTGCAATTAGTTGTTTTATTATGTTGGTTTCTGATAACATTTTTTCAAAATTTTGAGATTTTGATGAAAAATTAAAAATGACAATTGGTTTGAATAACAAATGTGACCCTGGAATACAAAACCAGTCTTAAGTTGTACATGCATATTTGTAGGAATAGCCAAAATTATAGATGTATATCATGTATGATTATATTCCGTGATATTTTGAGATATTTTGTAAATGTTTTACTGTAAATATATCAAAACTCAATTTTCAATTAGTAATTTGTATTGCTAGGAACATTATTTGGACAACTTCAAGGGCAATTTTTTTTTATAAGAGTCCATGTTTTATAAATCTAAATCTCAAAAAAAGTTTTGGTTTTGGCTGGTTTCGTGGTCCATGGTCACAAATGTTTTCATTTGTTTTCATTGAAAATCAGGTTATTCCACCAATTTCTGATTTTTCTGATAATCTTCTGGAGGTAAAAAAACCCAAAACATTGGTATTGTGTTGTTTAAAAATTCATATAAATTAAATTAAAATATATTATGAATATGAATATTTCTGAACACACTGTAACTTTTTAGGTTTTCCAAACACCATATCAACCTCAAATCTTTGAAAACCAAATAAATACTGTTCAAAAATAAGCTTCAAATATAATTTACAGTTGCTTTTTTCTATTCTGACATGTTACCCCATATAATTTGACATGCCTCAACAGCATATTATATATCTCTATGGATTGTGTCTACAAAATGTAATATTAAAACACAAATCCTCTCACAACCAAAAACTCGCTGGAAAAAAAACATGTGGCAACAAGCCCCGGTCATTACATTTCCCAAGTACTATTTTTGTGGCAGTAAGTATAATAGATGTGCAGTACACGTTTCTAATACACCATCTACACATTTAAAAAACAAAAATGGTTTGTTTCCCAAACCTGCCAAGATGACTTGCTTCAGCTCACAAGCACAAGTTCAGGAGTGTTTCTTGCTGCTGCTCTGATAAGAAAGTGTCTGCCATGAATGTAAACCCATACGCATGAAGTGCATGTTTTGGGTTACTCACCTGCCAACCAACAGGAACTCTCCAACTAGGCGGCGGCGTCTCATGGCCATGAGGATGCCCCGTACTGTCATGCCCTCACAGAAACACGCCACCACGCGGGCTTTGGGCAGGTGACTCCTCAGTTTATCAAGGAGACGGTCAAAACTCTGCTCTCCAGCATTACTGTAGATCTTGTCGGAGTGGGCAATGCAGATGCCCTCTTTCGCTGCCATGTCTTTGAAGGCCTCCATTCCACTCTCTCCATAATTCCCTGAAGATCAAAAGAATGAATGATTTTTAGGCTTGAAACAAGTTTTAAGGCTTCTGTATCTTGTTGGGGTTGTAATATGGTTTTTACCTTTAACAATATGGACAAACCAAATGTTAGGTAAATTTTTTTAATTAAACATACATTACACTTTTTAACCCAACGTTTTGGTTCCAACAACCCAGAGTGTATAGTCTCTACATAAGCACTGTTTCTGAACTTCCTCAAAGTTATTGATCGTAGTCATGTGTTTCCTTCCAGGAACGTACACATAAGGAATAATTGTCAAGACGTTAAATTATCTGCATCACGTCATGGCCGCATCACCACCTCGGATGTGTATTATTTTTAAATAATTAAAGGGACCAGAGTCTATTATTTCATTTTTTTTTATGGTTACCACACCTGTAGACACTGGGTGCGTCTAAATCAGCTCCCGTGCTCAATAGTCAGGGCACTGACTAAAGCATGTATGCTGAGTAAAGCATCCACTCAATGCATCGCATAACGGTATGATGCATGAACGTGCTCCACGCAGGTGAGCTGGCTCGACATCCCCTGTAGGACACACTCCTCAATACACCAGACATGTTTATTTGACTGCTATTTTCATCTATAACACTCCATTTTTGCATCTCGTTTACATACACTATGAACAGCAGCTACGCTAATTATTTTCTTTATTCTCTATTTCCACCTGGGGATACTCATTCCGAGGTCCCTAGAGACTATGCAGCGCCATTGATGCGATCCAAGACCTGTGAAGAGATGATCCCAAGGTATCCATAATCCTGGACCAGGTCGTATCCCGAGCTGATGCTGTGGTCATCATGGAGAAATGGAGTGCATGAGACTAATTCCTGAATGACCACTGTGATAAACGAGTCCCCACAT
>CAIGQV010018202.1:14275242-14359889 GCA_903798115.1 Danio jaintianensis
ATATGTACTGTAGAGTCCCACCACATCCCAGAGAAAACTCCAAGCTGCCATTAGCGTTCCAGTGTGTAAACTGTGTTTGCAAGGTGAGAAATGTACATTGCTGTTCATCCTAACACGAGAGTTTTCAAGAAAATGTATCCAAATAATATACAGGGCTTTTGCTAAAACTGCAGCACGTATTAGGTATTTCTGAAGTTCATTTTCATCATATCTCTCTGCTATTATTTATGTAACTAAAAATGTAAAGTTTAATTTAAAAATTATATTATTTAAAAATATTCTGTTGATGGAGCTAAAAAAAAAAAAGTATAAATAAATAAATTGAATTAAAATAGGGGTGTATATATATATTTTTTTATTTTATTTATAACTATATATTACTTAAATATATTTATCCACCAATTCTGAATTTTACTGATAAAAGAGTGGCAGTAAAAATATTTAGTTTCTATTTTAATTGTGAATGTTTTGATCAATGATAATAATAAGAAATGTTCTTGAGAACCAAATCACACAATGACCATGTGCTGGCTATACCTTTATTGTTTTTGTAATTTATTAAAATTTAAAACAGTTTTCTATTTTATACAAACATATTATAATATTTAAAATATCCTAAAATCATTAAAAATAAGTGTCTTTTAAAAAGATTCATTGGATTTACCAAATTTTTTAAGTTAAGTGGTTGCAAAAATTTATATGGGCTGAATTTAAACAAACTAATCAGCCCATATAAATTGTTTACAACCACTTTTGTAAAATTTTTTTGTAAAATACAAAATTTTGTAAATCAAATGAATGACTTTTTTCAGTGCAGTGTGAAAAATCCTCTAACATTTAATTAACTTTGAATACAGTTTTGTAACCCCTTCGCCATTTGTAATGTTTTACGGTGTGTCTCATTGTAAATCATCACAGACTGTTTGTAAAGTCAGTATGACAGTACAAATATTTTTCAAGAAAAACAAGAAAATGAATTCGGAGAAACAGTTTGTGTGATCAACAGACATCCTGTTATTTTTATTGCCATTGAGTAAATATTTAAGAAGATATAATTATTCAAATCTAAGTGCGTGAACCACATATTGACTATCAAACAAATTTCATTCTTGTTCTCTGTGAAGTCAGAGATTTGAGAAGTGTTCTTCCAAGTGTGCATGACTCCATCTCTAATCTCTATCCTCAGGGAAAAAACTTCTTCAAATCTTTCATTCCTCTGTGCCAGTTCAGTGAATTAATTCTCTCTCTCTGCGCTCAAACTTCACCAGAACCTTCTGTCTCGGATAAAAATGGATATATGATTAAAGTTGCATAATATTTTCCTGGCATTTCATTAATAAAGAGCAGAATAACAAGTGGTCTCGCAATCCAAGAAGAGTCTAAAATGACCCCTGAACACCCTAACAGATATTTGCACGACCTCGGCTGACTCTTTCCCTCCAACAGAGAGACAGACGCTGCAGAAGTGACAAGTCTTTAAACAGTGTGTTTGCTCAAACAGGAAAATTCATTAAACGCCCACAGAGCTAAAGATGTAAATGATCATCGTGGTCGCCCTTTCAGCTAATGATTTCTGTTTGTTCTGTGGTCTGTCCTGAGGCCAAAAAAAAAGGGCAAAACAAAAGCACGGCAGCAACAGAATATGCGAGCGTGTCTATTAAACATTCAGTCTGTGTTCAGTGTATGCAAAACATCATCGGGATGTTTTCCAACATCAAAGACTCGCTTGAACATGATGAAACAATAGATGTATGGAGACTAATCTGTGGGAAGGTATGATGGCGATTGACACGTCGACTGAATGGCCTTAGAAAGGAAACTTTATGAAAAGAAAGTAAATCGTACTATTATTCAAACAGTAACTTTATCATTAAAAGTATTTTTAATTCACTGTACTTGAGTGCAAGTGTCTGAATGCTATCCGAGTATTTATTAGGAATCTTACTAATAAATGTTACAAAATAAAATATTGTAGAAATTAGAAAGTTATTCTGAAGTGAATCATAAATTGCACTGAACAAGAGCAAGTCAATACTTAACGATTCAGTAAATTATTTGGTCTGTTCAGAATAAGACTACAGTTACCGAATAAGTGAATCAAACAGTACACAACAAGAATACATACAATGTAATGATTCAAATGATCATTCAAAATTTGACAGTAAATAATTCAATGAGTCAAATAACCTGTTCAGATAAATTCAAGAGTTAACGATTCAGTGATTCTGCCAATCTGCAGATAAAAGTCAACAGTTAACAATTCAAGTGATTCAAATGATCCATTCAGAGTATGTCTACAGTTAATGATTCAGTAATTGAAATGAATTATTAACAGCAAGTCAGGAGCTAACGATTTAGTGATTTCAACAATCTATAGAGCAAGTCAGGAGTAAACGATTTACTGATTCAAATGCTCAATTCAGAGCAAGTCTTCAGTAAACAACGCACAGATTCTAATTATTCGTTCAAAATGAGTCTGCAGTCATTGACTCACTGATTCAAATGACCTGTTCAGAGCAAGTCTCCAGTCAACAACTAACTAATTCAAATGATTTACCCAGGGCGAACCTCCAGTCAACAACTCACTGATTCAAATGATTTGGTCAGAGTGAGTCTCCAGTTAACAACTCACTGATTCAAATGATCCATTCAGAGTATGTCTACAGTTACCGATTCAGTAATTGAAATGAATTATTTAGAGCAAGTCAGGAGTTCACAATTCAGTGATTCCAATAATCTACAGAGAAAGTCCGGAGTAAACAATTCACTGACTCAAATGATTCAGCCAGAGTGAGTCTCCAGTTAATAACTCACTGATTGAAATGATCCATTCAGAGTATGTCTACAGTTACCGATTCAGTAATTGAAAGGAATTATTTAGAGCAAGTCAGGAATTCATGATTCAGTTATCCCAAAAATCCACAGAGCAAGTCAGGAGTAAACAATTCACTGATTCAAATGATCAACTCAGAGAAAGTCTACAGTAAATGATACACTGATTCAAATTATTCATTCAGAACAAGTCTGCAGTCATTGAATCACTGATTCAAATAATCTGTTCAGAGTAAGTCTTCAGTCAACAACTGATTCAAATGATTCAGCCAGAGTGAATCTACAGTACAGGTTTCACTGAATTTACAAACAGGTTCAAAACGAGTCAAAAATGGGATATCCTCAGAGCTTAAAGCGCCCGTGATTGATGCCATGAAAAGAAAGTTACTAGTGAATTTTAGGACTTATTATTGTAAATAAAAAAAATCATAATCAGAACTATAAAATGGCGAGCTGTTAATGCCCACTGAAGCATTTGAATGCGGACATGTTCATATTTGGGTATTACTGTCTGAATGGGGTATTTACAAATTAAACATAATATTAAAATAGCACAAATTAATGTTCAAAATTTGCAATTCTCATGCAAAATAAATCAACATTTATATATAAGAATTGTTAACTTTTTATACTTTAGTATATAAAAAATTTCACTTTTACTGGAGTAATATTTTATTAGGGTATCTGTATTTTTACCCAAGTGCTTGATTTGTGTACTTCACCACTGTATACAAGCAGCTTTCACTAACAATTTCTATAGGAAAATATTTTGTTGTTTTCAAGACAAAACTGGTCAAATCAAATGTGACTACAAAAATTTTATCTGGATCTTAAAGATGGACCCAAAAAATGACCCAAGAAATTACAAAGGTCAAAGTATGATATATAAAAGAAAATGCAGGCAAATGAATCAACATTATGGAGCATTTCACAGCTCTTTGTTTTGTATGTGGGTGAAAACCGGGTTGGCTCCACATTTAACTACCCGCTAGCAATTAACACCTGTCTGTGAGCTCATCAATCTTCTAGTCAACCCATTTGAGTTTGTAATATAAGGTAAGCTATGCACAAGGGTGATAATAGTAAACTAAAAGTGAAAACCATTTCATTAAAAACAACAATAAAAGTAAATGTATAAAAAATATAAGAATATAAATGAATTTTATGTATTAATAACTTTTTATTGCCAACATGTGAACAGCCACACTAAAAAACCAAACCTTTATCTTCCTATGTTGACTATGAAAGCCAGTAGACTTATTTTTATGTGAAAAAATATTTTGAAAATAAAATATATTGATAATGTATGTATTTTCATATATATTTTTATGTCCGTGTAATTTTAATTACTTGCAATTTTTATTATTGGCATTTTTACTGCCATTATTCTAATAACAACAACAACAACAACAACAACAACAACAACAACAACAACAACAATAATAATAATAATAATAAGAAGAAGAAGAAGAAGAAGAAGAAGAATTATAGATTCTTCAAATATCATTAAAATGAAAAAATAATAATAATAATAATAAAATAATAAAAATGTAAACGTCAACCTATAGTATCTCATGAATACTAAAAAAGCACTGCTATTTGCACCCATGATAAATGTGGTGTCAAAAGGTGTCAAGTATAAATTAATATAGTCATATTAAATCCATAAATTATTAAAACGAATATCAGATATCTGAATATTGACTACATGTGGCCCACTACATGTGAGAAACATTTCCCTCTAAGAATAATAAAGACATTTAGCTGTTTAGCCCAAGATAAAGCAACAGATACAGTGATACATTATCACCTAATAAAATCCCTCATCTTGAGAACGAGGAGGATTTAACACTTTAAATAAGTGTTATGTGCTGTTAAAGATCTCACTAGAACACTTTTGTGAAACACTAATGTAAGCAAGAAATTAAACCAACAAAGCTCAAAAAAAAGAAAGAGAGAAAAAAAAGAATTCAGCTCAAAAGAAAAAGAGTTTGAGGGCATGATTTAGTTCAAATGGTGTAAAATCTCATAATATCCCATGAAACCAAAATCCTTCCCCAGAGGCAGAGATCACATACCTTCAGTGTGAATGGCAGAAACATAGGTCCAGTTGTATCTTTTGACGATGTCCACCATTGCTCGGGCTTGTTGGGCATCGGAGGGCACCACTCTCATGAAGTACTTATACAAAGACTTATCGCTGAGATCCATGCTGGTTGCCGAATACGCGATCTGGGGAATGTTGAAGAGCTGCAGGAGATTCTGCACCTGGATGGCCACAGAGCTGGATCCAGGCCCGATCAGACCCACAATGGGCTTCTTTCCTTTCATGGGTGTCCCTCCGCCTTCAGTGGAACATTTAGCCATGCCTTCCTCCTCCTCGGCAGAGACCAGAGTGTCCCGGATGAACTCAATGCTCTGCTCCAGAGCCACGGCCGAATGCCAGCAGGAGTCTCGGATTTCGCAGCCTAGGGTAATGTTGGGCAGGATGAGCGGGTCGGCGTTGATGCGGTCCAGGGTGTGCATCATGGCCTCCACCCTCTGGATGCCGTACTGCTCTCGGACGGCGCCACACTTGCGCTCATGGACCTTGTCGGCTGGTGGCTGATGGTGGACGGAGAAAAGCGCTCCGATGATGATGTCTCCAGGAATGTGGGCCAAAACACGTCGCTCGCTGGCCTGGGCCTCGGCTAAAATCCGGGTAGGACCCAATCTGTTCCCAATCAGCACAAACGCCAGCAAATGTAAAACCCCCATTTCCTCGACCCTCTGTCAGATTAGAGCATTGGACACAGGAATGGACCCTCAGGGCATCTGAAAGAGTGAGAAGAAGCAGAAATGTTCAGAACGGCACTTTCCCTGGAGATCATCAACCTCCCACTGAATCACAGAGGTGCATATTTGCGAGAGTCGTGATAAGGATGAGCTGTCGCCAGGGCAACGTCTTATTCTAAAGTGTGAGGATTTCTCTGCCTTCCTCTAAATATCTGCGGATCTGGAGGAAAACAAAGTTGAAACGCACACCGAGAAGTTCGCTTGATCTCAGATCCCTTTGAGATACATCACCTGGTTGGAGATGATCAACGTTCATCTTAAAATATGTATTGATTCAGATTCATGCGCTGGTTCAGAATCATAACCTCTGAGATTTACCAATGTAATAAGAGCCAGAACATAACGATCTTATGCAGCCTGAATATGCCCACTGAATATTTTTATTCAGGCCATAAAATTAAAGGCATAAAATTTACTCAATATTTACTTACCCTTAAGGGGTTATAAACATTTATGAATTTCTTTATTCTGTTGACCACAAAGAAGATGTTTTAAAGAAAGCTGAAAACCTAGAACTATAGGAGTCAATGGTTACTGGTTTCCAACTTTCTTCAAAATATCTTCTTAGCAGGTTTGGAACAAGTAAAGGGTGAGTAAATGAAGACAGAATTTTCAATTTTGGGTGAACTATCCCTTTAAGTGCCACATGCGTAAAAAATTTGTAAAAATTGGTGATAAATAATTAATAATGACATGGCCTAAGAATGTGAAAGAGTTGTGCATGATTATCATAAAACCTGGATTTCATATACATATACATATAATTTGAAGTGCAGTATGATGGTCACTTCAAGTGATCACTTCAAGTCAGCTCACGACAACAGTGTTTTCAATAGCTCCGAGCTCGTTTTTGTAATATCTTTAGACCATATGAGGCACATCTCTGCAAGTGGTGTGAAATGAAACATCTTACAATGATTTATAAATCTGAAGACACAACAAAAGACAAGCATTTCTAAAAAACAACAACAACAACAAAAAACAAGTTCTTGGTTTTCAGCCAAAACGAAAGCAATGTAGTTCAAGGAAATAATTCAATATTAGCTTATCTGTTGTTATATTACAAGGTTTGAGGGTTATATCTATCATCGTTTTACAGTTCAGAAATTTTACAGTGTCATGTCAAGAGAAGATCTTTAAGGGATTTGAGCACGATTATTGATAAATGCCCATCCATAATTAATACTACTTTTTGTTGTAACAGACTTGTAGAAACCCAATATGAACACAGCCTCGTGTATATTTCATAAAATTGATCCTTCATATATCTGTACTCAAGATGCAGAGTTGTTATTTGTACACAGAATAACTATGATTCTCCAGTTTAGATTTTGTTTTCTAATTTCAAAGAAGCCATGCATTTTTAAACAGGCAGGAGTCTATCTTATATTTTCCAACTCGGCAGAAAACCTGAATTGTTTTAACACAAAATTGTTGGGCAAACTTATAAAGCGCATTCTGTTCAGTTGGATCCGTGACAAAACAGTGGAAACGCACGACGCATAAAGGGATTGCTATATAGTTCATCTATTACTTTTCTTTTTAAAAGCCGCTGCAAGATATTTTGTGTACATAATATGACTCAAAAAAGAGGGCGAGAATTACTAATTAAAATGTGTCAGACACAAAAGTTAAAAGAGACCTGAGCTGTCCGTGGTGCTGAAATGCAGTCGGAAACATCAACCAGAAACCAGAAACAATGAATACCATTGAAAATCAAACTGTGTGGCAAATACCACTTCATGTCGCCATCAAACATATTCCTACTCATTAACTTGGTTGATTAATAAACAAGCTCGTTCAAATTAAACAGAAACACGAACATGAACTTAACTATTAGATATTAGACTACTATTGAATAATAATAAAACACAAATCATAATAAAACTTACCGTTCGGTCGCTATTTTGGTCCATTGCTCGTGTTCTCACAAGCGGAGAGTCTCTGGGTGTATGAGCGCGTGCGATGCGCGTTCACTTCAGCGACAACTCTCGCGCGCGTCACGTGACATGTATTTATTAATTTATTTATTTTATAATATTTACATCTTGTTCTCACAGTCCATGGAGATGAAAATCAGAGTAAAATAATATACTCAATTCGTCTTTAATTCTGAACGAATTAAATTCTAAATTCTGAAAGAAAACGAAAAGTGGAACTTTTTTGCATTTTACAAAAAAACAAAACATTTTTTGTCAGTGGAAGGTAATTCCTTTTGCGTAGCCTACATACAAACCTCTAAAATAAGTTGTACAATAAGTTGATTATGACAAGTTGTTTTGTCATAATCAACGATTAGCTTCAAGTTGTAAATGTTCAAGAATCTGGTATTTCAGTGATCAGAAAACGTGTTTATTATTTCCTCTTAAATAGCCTATATCTTTCAGTGTTATTAATAGACGGATTTATAATTCCATCTTATTTATACGCGCACAGCGCCATCATCTGGAAACTTTGAACATTCGATTTTATGACACGGATTAATGCTGCTTCTCGTATTTTTTTTTTACCTCATCAGTTAGTCTCAATTTACATTCATCAACACCAAACCAGAAATAACTCAGAATTTACGGCTCGTTGGTTAGTTTTGTAATTTATATTTCTAATTTAACATCAGAATGATTTGCCTTTTGCTGTCAAGAACAGAGAAGTGTAAGGCAAGTATGAAATAAAAAGTGCCTGCATGTGTATTACTGAATGCAATTGTTTACATATTCATTTGTACAGTTGGACATGACTAACATAATTCAGAAAACTAGTTACACCATACAGGCCTAAAAGTTAAAAAAATAAAATTGTAAGTAATTGTTATCAAATATTTATTTTTAAATAGAATTTAATGATACGAATAATAAAATAGATAGACAAATGAAATAGATATTTTAGCACCAAACACATGAAGCATCTTCCCATATCACTATTGGCCTCTAGATGGCAACAACATACTTTTTTATTTCACAGGAACATTTTTTTAAAACGTTTTATCAAGGTTGTGGCGTTAACTCAAGTTTTAACTGAAATAATATTTTAATATTTTGTGATACAAAACGTGAAATAAGATTTTATATAAACCAAAACCTTTACAAATCCTCTGGCATGAGGTGTCACAGAATGCTACAAATGAGTTTCACCTGATTCTAGTTTCTCGTCTATATAAAGCTCATTGCAGCAGCCTGCGTGTGTCTGTGGAGCTGGAAATTGTGAAGTCTGTTTTGAACGCAAACGCTTGCTGTCGGCTCTGGTTTGTCCCTTATTATAACGTTTGATCTCAAAATCGTTTTTTTCTGAAAGTTTATTAAGAGCTATTGCCCATCAGCTAGAGCACTGAGAATCAAAATGCCTACAGAAAATCTTTCAGATAAACGCATGTCCAAGTTCAAAAATAAGGGCAAGGAGCCAACGGTGAGCTGCGCATCCATTCGGACTATTTTCATCCTTTTAACTATTCAGTCTTTAATCTCTTGATATTCACACCGTATCTCTCTGCTTGCAGAAAATGCGTGACCGCAGAGTTGCGGAGTGTGTTGAGCTTCGAAAAGCTCAAAGGGTTGAGGGTATTATGAAGAGAAGAAATATTACATCCTTGGGAGATGAAGAACCTCTGTCACCAGAGTTTAACACCGACAATGAACAGGTGTTTACTACTTTATATTTTTAAATTAGAACTCACATTTTTGCAGTACTCCTACAACTCACTGTTTTTACATTAAGGTCATCTGTACAACAATTGAAGAAATTGTTGTAAATGTGAACACTGACTGTCCAGAGAAGCAGAGGCACGGTTGTCAAGCAGCAAGGTGTAGTAACAAATTTTAACTTTACTATCAATGATCTCCTGCTGTGTTAAAAAGCAGGGGTGTCCAAACTTGTTCTTGGAGGGTGGTTGTCCTTCAGAGTAAAACTCCAGCTTTATTAAATTAATAGACCAGCTAATAAGTGTCTTCATAATGACTACAAATTTTCAGGATGGTGTGCTGGAACTGGTTGGAGCTCAAATCTGCAGGACTATGACCTTTAAGGAGTAGGATTGGCCACTATTGGATATTTTATTATCATTATCAACCTTTTAGTTCGGTCCCTACAGGAAGCTGCTTTCTCGGGAAAGGAACCCTCCCCTGAAAGAGATCATCGAAGCAGGACTTCTGACCCGCTTTGTGGAGTTTCTAGGCAGGCATGACGACCCCACGCTGCAGTTTGAGGCTGCTTGGTCCCTCACTAATGTTGCATCTGGCACCTCCTGGCACACACAGCAGGTGGTAGAGCACGGTGCGGTGCCAGCCTTCATCGCACTACTGGCTTCTCCAATGCTGAACATCAGTGAACAGGCTGTCTGGGCTTTAGGCAACATTGCAGGTTAGGATAATTTGAGTTTCAAGGGGCCTCTGCATCCGAAAAGAATGTAAACTCAATTTACTGTATTCCTTTGAGAAATATTTATACTTTGATATTTAGAAAAATGCTAGAAAAAGATCCAAGGTGTACTCTTCTTGGGAATGATTTGCCAATGCATTTATTCTTCCTATTAGGTGATGGTTCCTCATATAGAGATGCCTTGATTGAATGTGGTGTTATCCCTGCTCTGTTAGCACGGCTCACTCCAGATGCTCCTGTAAGTTTAGATTTACTATCCCAGACCTCTGGAGTTGCAAGTGTAGATAAACATGCAGAATATAAACCCTCAATGTTTTGCAGGTGGGATACCTTCGCAATCTCACATGGACCCTGTCGAACCTTTGTAGGAACAAGAATCCCTTTCCCCGTTTCAGTGCTGTCCAACAAATGCTCCCCTCCATTATTCAATTACTCCATCACAGTGACAAATCCATCCTGTCTGATGCATGCTGGGCCATTTCATACCTGACTGATGGACCAAACGAGCGAATTGATGTTATCATCAAGGCTGGAATCCTTACACGGTTGGTTGAACTCTTGGCCTTTGAGGAACTTTCTGTGGTGGTAAGTACCGTACTGTTGAACCTTTATTTTTGGGTTGACCTTGGACTAAAGACTCAAATTCTCCAGACTCCAGCACTACGTTCAATTGGGAACATTGTAAGTGGCTCAGACCTGCAGACACAAGCAGCCATAGATTCAGGTGTGTTGAGCGCTTTGCCCAAGCTGATGCGGCATCAGAAGTCCAGTGTTCAGAAGGAGGCAGCTTGGGCAGTGTCCAACATTGCAGCTGGACCCTGCCAACAGATCCAACAGCTCATCACGTGTGGATTGTTGGCTCCACTAGTGGATCTACTAAGGAATGTATGTCATAACTGATGCCTTTCTTGCATGTTTATCATCTTCTGCCCCCGCAGAGTTCCCCATAAAATGCTCTGGCTTTGATTGTATGCTTCTAAAGCTGCTCCTAAAATGAGGCCAATTATACAAGCAGACCCTCCTGGGGCCTTCTCACATGTAGTTGCATTCCCAGTTGGCAGAAGTACACCATAACATGTATTGTCAAATCTTTGAGGTAATCATATAGAAGAGTGACTTCATGAAGCAACTGGCTGAACTGAATTTTTGTGCAGAAATTTACTTTTAAAAATAACAATACTATTAAATGATGTTTGCTTGCTTTGCACATTATTTTAAGGTCTATGCACTCTTTGAACCTGAATTATATATATATATATATATATATAATTTTATTTTGCAGGGTGACTTCAAAACCCAACGAGAGGCAGTATGGGCAGTGACTAACTACACAAGCGGTGGGACTGTAGAGCAAGTTGTTCATCTGGTCAAGTGTGGTGCATTAGAGGCCATTTTGAACTTGCTACAAGTTAAAGACACCAAGACTGTCCTGGTCATCTTGGATGCCATCAGTAACATTTTCCTGGTGAGTCTGCTTTGTGTGGCTTTATGCAAAATCCTACTGCAACTCCCAGTGCTTGGCATTGTGTGGGATATGCTAAAATATTAACCATGTGCCTTCTGCAGGCTGCTGAGAAACTAGGGGAGGTGGATAAGCTTTGTTTGTTGGTGGAGGAAGTGGGAGGGCTGGATCGAATTGAGTTTCTTCAGAACCATGAGAACAATGCTGTTTATAGGGCGGCTCAAGCTCTAATTGAGAAGTATTTCAGTGAGGTGGGTGTCGTTTACATGATTTTGTTAGCATGGACAAGTTTGACATGTAGTAACACTTGTTTGCAAATGCACCTTTTGATCTAGTTTTTATTTTATTTTTTTATAAATGCACCCCCCCCCTGCATTTTATAATGCACCTTCCCATTGCAATCTCTTTTGTTAACTCAGGATGGTGAAGATCAGTGCCTGACAACTGAAGCCACAGATGCAAACTTTGTCTTTGGAGCATCTGAGGTCCAAAAGAGATTTGATTTTTGATTTTCTTTTTAAAGTGATTACACTTAATAAATAAAAGGAATATTTTTGCAGTATGTTCTTGCCTGTTTTTCCTTTCAGTTAAGGTGTCACATTGTATAAACCTTTTTAATAATGTGAAAAACCCAGAATGACAAAGTAGCCCAGTTTTAAAGTTTAGTTGTGTACATGCCACCTTAATGTGCCGAGTCTCATGACCAATTATTTTGTTTAGCTATATATGCACACTTTACCTAAGACTGCAGTAGATACAAGACTAATTGCAATTTAGTATGCAAATAGACTCCATGATTATCTGAGACTCATACAATTAATATTGCTGCTACTTGATTTTTAAATGAAATGAAGCTAGGGTTTTTATTTTTTTTCCACGATTCTTCATTTTGGGGGTGTGGGGGAAAAAAGGTTAAGCCCCCCCTCCCCCCGTGTTTGTCAGTTTGAAGGTCAAGTAATCAAGATAAAACACTTTTACAGCATCCAAGGATGTCACTCAATTTCACAATGTCGAAAGTTAAATTTTACTAGGGCTAGACACCTTTTGGTCTGGATCATATCATATACACACAGTTCTGTTGTTTCTTGAGAGCTTTAATTAAATTACCCTCAAAACATGCCCTGTAAATTACATTTAGAATTTGACAAACATGAAAAGCCTCCAGAATTGGCATCACATTCATGCTTCATTCACACCTTAAACATTCCCACTCATATACATAGCTGAGAATAGTAGTCCTCTTATAGTCTCTTAATCATCATCACACTCATCCTCACTATCAACATCTTTTTCCTTCTCTTTTTCCTTTGGAGGAGCTACAGGTGGAAGATCCAGTCGTGCCCATGACATCGGTTCTGCTTTCTTCAACACTATCTCAATTTTGGTAGCCATCATGTTCACCATGCTTTTACTTGGATCAATTACCTTTAGGGAAAACAAATGGACAATCTCAATTCAAGTAATTCTAAAGAGCATAGTCCTTAAAACATGGTTTACAGTGATTTTAGAACAGCTAAGCACAGAAACGTAAACTCTCCACTTTGTAATAAAATGAACTACTGTAATATTTTAGTAATTTAGAAGAATGTTAATACGTTAATACTCTTTGGGAAGCCTATCTAAAAAGAAGGTATAATTTAGTAATGCTGATGTCTCGATGTATACACATCACACATTTTACTTACCCCCCATAAACTGATCTGCTTCTGAAATTCCTTCTCTCCTTCAAATATAATGTGGATTTTGAGCTGTAAGAATAAAAACAACCTTGTTTTGTAAATGTAAAACTAAAGATAATTAAACAAGATAATACAAACAAATGAAAAATGCTAAAGCTCAAACATTTGTGTTAATGTATATAAATCACATGTGAAATTATTTAATGACAATCTAACAAGTGTCCTTAAGTGTCTTACCACAGTGCTGTTCCCCTCTACCAAGCTCAGCTCTGGTACTGAATTTTTGGCATAAATGGAAATGATGACCTGACTTCCTGTTTGGTGCCAATCAAACCTGCACGGTACAACTTTCTTTCCCTGCACATATACATAAAAATGTACCCCTTCATATAAAGAAAGATCATACATATTCAACATAGTTTTTCAACAAAATATTTGGTAATTTCCAAATTGGATAGGAGCTCATATGCTCTTTTTGTTACTGCTATAGTGTTGTTACGCTGCTTTACTGGACTGAACGAAAAGATACAGTATAAACTGCGAAATGTAGAGAATAAAAAAAAAATCAATTCAAGTAATATAGTGCTTTGACTTTTAAATCCCATCTTATAAACTTACTGCATCTTTTTTCTTCCACTGATGCTTTCCTCGGGTACAGCCCTCCTGAGACAGAAATGTGTTGAAGTCTGAGGTTTTCCTCTTACAGCAGCTCCAATATTTCATCCTTTTATGAGGAAAGATAAAAAAGGCTTAATTGCAGAGTCTGCGGATACATCTGAGATTTCTTCAGTCATACTTTTCTAGCAGTAGCTCATTTACCCTTCATGGAAAATAGGCACACCAGCGTGGTACAAGCAGGTCTCATCATCACTGGCTTGTCCGGTGAATGTCTGAAAAGCAAAATCCATTGTTTATAATGGACTAAAGAGACTCAGTGTGCCATGGTTTCTAATCTAAGAAGCAGGCAGAGAGAATAGTACCTTACTGCAGCCTCCATTCTTACAGGACGTCCCTATCTTAATTTCATCACTATCCTCCTCTATAATACAAGAAAGAGTCAGAGAATGCATCAGAATAAAAGACAAATATAGAAAGGCAGCAAAAAGGAGGGTCTAGCTTTTCTTACCTTTTATCTCATGTGCATTTTCCTCAGTTAATTTAAGCTTTTCTAAAGCCTGTTTGAGGGAAGGGGAGATCTTCGGTTGCAGAATAGCAAAAGGCTCATCTGGACTATAAAGACAATTAAAAAATGTCCATTTTCAGTCATTTATTATTGTTAGTCATTAATGTGAGTTTCAGCTAGGTGGATTGCTAAAGAGAAGTAGTTGTACTCTAAAGTAAATTTAATGTTGAAGTACTTGATCATCTGCACATCTGAGCTAATGAACCGGAAAATACAAATGGGGATTACCTGTCCCCTCCAAGTGTGCGTTTACCTTGGTCGCTGAATAGATTCAAGCGGTTTTGGTGCTTGGGTAATAAATTCATCATACTTTGGCTTCACATCATTCTTGTCCAAAGAAGTCTTCACCTCTGGTTTCACAGGCTCTGCAGGCTTCTCCTGATTATGAGGGCCTTTCGTGCAACCCTTAGATTTATAAATACATATGAAGATGCTAAGACTGCAGCTAATTCAATAACTTTAAACCACATGAGCAAATACACAATTCCCATTTATCAAAATCTCAGTTGATCTCATCTGTAGCACTTACAGCAATACTGAGGAAATCTGAAAAGTCAGTAGTTCGTCTCTTGCAGCAAGACCAACCCTAGGGAAGCAATGCAAGAGACATATGTTTGATTATAATAAACAGTAAATAAAGGGATAATAATATTACGGGATAATATTCTCATCAATGATGAACTGATCTTCACACCTTTAATGCATCATGAAACACTGGCACTCCAGGATGATATGTGCATGCATCTGTGGAAGAAAGTGATTTATTGTGAAAAGTGACGTCAAAAGAATATAGTCACATGTTTGTGTATAACTTATACCTACAGTTAGTAAAACACTCCAACTGCTCAGCTACAGGATTGTTGCTTAAGAAGTTAATATATCTGTCTTGTTTTTAGCCATCTATAAAATAAATATCAGTTTATTAACTCTGCTATGGATTACGATTCATTCAAACATTAATCACCAGCTTCATTGTAGATACTTTAGTAAATGCTAACATGCTAAATAACGGTTAATTAAATTAACATGCTAATCATTTGTAAGGCTGTCATGTTAGGTTAATAAAATAACTTATATGTAACATGTATATACTATTATTAAACATTTTTTGCCTCTTGATTTACCCTGCTAACTTGTCTACCATAGCAACCCAGCTATCGTTTATTTATTATTTAAAGTCTTACCATCTGAATTCTTTTCGAGATCAAAACGCTGTCCACATCCCTTATTATAACACATTAAAGACATAATGTTTGCAAGGAAATACAAGCCTATACTGTATAACGTGTATAAGAAGGAATGTTATCTTGACTAGCTCGCTGCTGCCGCTGCTTCCCGTCGTGAAGTCCTTCCGGAATATATCGTGAATTTCCGTAAATTGTCGAGCAGCGCCTCGGCTCCAATCGTGTAATTCCGGAATGTCTCGGAATTAGTTTCCGTGATGGAATCATAGAGCGGGACTGTGTGAGATTTTACTATAAAAAATCTCCGAGTTTGCAATAAAAGCACAGAACAAGGCTGTGCATGAAAACTAACCTTGTTCAATACGTTTCTTACGTTAATTATCGTTATTATTACATCATTATTACAAACGTATTCTAAATAATGAATTTATGTGAAACGAATACGCTTTGAACTATATTCAAAAGAACACGATTATCGTGCGCTCTTCTTTATCTTTAACTAATTAAT
The DNA here is from genome assembly GCA_903798115.1 of Danio jaintianensis. Classification (NCBI taxonomy): domain Eukaryota; kingdom Metazoa; phylum Chordata; class Actinopteri; order Cypriniformes; family Danionidae; genus Danio; species Danio jaintianensis. The sequence continues at coordinate 14,291,297 of CAIGQV010018202.1, forward strand.
TGAATTGTCAGGTAATTGTGTGAGATAAGGTTTAGATCTTAGTGTTGCTATGGGACAGCAGCAGCAACAGCGGTGTCGTTTGCGCATTCACGGGATAACGTGCCGTGAGCGCGCTTCAGGAGATGCGCGCTCCTCTGATTACAGTCAACTGTGAGTGGCAGTGAGTGCTGTATGGCAAGAAAGAAGTGAAGGATGTAGTTTCACGGAGCGGGCTCTCGGATGTCTGTAGCGCACAGATTTCTTTCTCCCTAAGCCAGAGGTAAGAGCTCATTCACATATTTTGATGCACTAATTATCGGAGAACAACTGAATGCTCGCTCACGCTAATATACATCATTTAATAGCCCCTCACAACGGTGAAAGTTTCCTTTGATTGTAATCGCATTTTGTTTGAGACTCGTGTGTTCTTATGAGAAATTGAGTTTTGTTTGACATGATCAAAGTTATTTACTTTAAATGCCTAAAAAAAAAAATTGCAAACTGTAGATAATATTTATCTTTTATTCGGATATCTTTGTTGTTGCCCTTTACTTTAAAAAATATTTTAATATTATTTCAATATTATTTGTCATAAATGTCACCTTAAACTTTACTTGTGCTCTTCGTTGCTATTATGAGTTTTAGTGATAGGGTGTTACTGAGTCCACAGAGAACAGGGTCAGGCATTTATATTTTTTGACAATTTCATCCAAACCAAGGGCTTCTGAATAAATAACTGCCTTCAAGTTTATGTGAGCAATAAGATATGTCTCTGAGAGATGAATACCCTAGATTGAAACGGTTTACTGCATATATCTCTTATTTGCAGGGTAACTGGATGATGGCATGGCTATAAACTGCTGCCCTGGGGGCAGTATGAGGATCCGTCTCACCAGTTTCTCCTTATTGCTCCTCCACCTGCTTTGCTGTTTGGGGCAACTACAGGAGCCAGGGTCCTCCTCTATTCAATTTACCAGCTCCATCTACAATGCCACCATTTATGAGAACTGTGCAGCTCGGACATACATTAGGACTGATGTTAAAATGGGGATTGTTTTGTCTAAGTTGGGCCCTTTAGGCATTGAATATTCAATTGAATCTGGAGACGATGAGGGTCTGTTTCAGGCTGAGGAATTCATGTTGGGGGACTTTTGTTTTCTCCGCATACGGACTAGCGGTGGCAGCGCTGCCATTCTAAACCGCGAAGTGCAGGATAATTATACATTAACTGTGAGGGCTACTGCCGGAGGGGGGCTGGAGGCTTCTGTGATAGTTAATGTGCAAATTATGGACATGAACGACCTCCGACCTTTGTTCTCTCCCACTTCCTATGCCATTAATATTCCAGAAAGTACTCCATTGGGATCAAATGTGGCTCAGGTGACTGCCACTGATGCAGACATCGGCTCCAATGGCGAGTTTTACTATTTCTTCAGAGAAGACGTTGAGGAGTTTGCTGTCCACCCAACCAGCGGGGTAGTATCACTCACAGCTAAGCCCAATGCAGATAAAAAGAGCAGATTTGACCTTGATGTTTTAGCAGTGGATCGTGGGATGAAGGTTTATGGGAACAGTGGTATTAGCAGTACAGCCAAACTAGTGATCAGTGTTCTGCGTATCAATGAATTTCCGCCAACACTGACTGCAGTCGCACTTTACCCTTTAATATCAGACAAAGAGCCAGTTTATGCTGTTGTTACAGTTGAAGACTTGGATGAAGGACCTAATGGAGAAATAGAGTGGGTTGCCATTATCGCAGGTGACCCGCAGGAGCAGTTTGTCCTTGACAGAGCTCCACTTGGAAATGAGTACAAGCTAAAGATGTCTGAACCTGTCAACTGGGATAAATTTCCTTACGGTTGCAATCTCACTTTTCAAGCCAAAGACAGAGGCACACCACCAAGACTTTCGAGCGTTCAGACTGTACAGCTCCTAGTGAAAAAGCCACAGTCTGTGCAAGTGAGTTTTGAAAGGAAAAATTACAAAACCTCAATTATTGAGACTGCACCACCAGGGACCATTGTAGAAACTGTGAGGATATCTCCAAGACCGCCTGTTGTCAGCTACACCCTAAGTCTGACCTCTGAATCAATTTTTTTCATAATTAATCCACTTACTGGTGTTATCTCAACAGCACAAGAGTTTACCACATTAAGCCAGGAGCTTTTTAATTTAGAGGTGATGGAGACAGTGAGTGGCATGACAGCAAAAGTGCAGATCAAGGTTGAGGATGCTAACAACAAGTCACCAATATTTACGAGCACATTTTATGAGGTTTTTGTGAATGAGAGTGTCCCCATTGGCACAGTCATTCTCACTCTATCAGCAGTGGATGATGATAAAGGTGAGAATGGGTGCCTAACATACAGTATAGCCAGCCTTCAGCCCCTACCGTTTATCATCAACCAAACTACAGGAGAGCTAATGACATCTAAAGAACTGGATTTTGAGTCATCCTTGGAGACCTATGTATTTGCTGTCAGGGCCTCAGACTGGGGCTCACCTTACAGACGAGAAAGTGAAGTCAATGTTACGGTACAAGTGTTGAACATCAATGACAACCAACCCCTTTTTGAGCGTGTGTCATGTAAGGGAGCAATAGGACGTGATTTTCCTGTTGGTCAGACAATCATCATAATGTCTGCCATTGATATTGACGAGCTTGGGTTGGTTAAATATGACATTTTATCCGGAAATGAGCAAGATGTCTTTAGTCTTAACCCAGACTCTGGGATGTTGTCATTGAAAAGACCCCTCAATGCAATGAGTGCAAGGAATGAACAGTTCAACTTGAAAATAGCTGCATCAGATGGCGAGATGCTCTCTGAACCCACATTTGTAAATATATCATTAGCTCGAGGCAGTATGCCAGCAAGGAGTTTTAATTGTCGAGACACAAAAGTTGCACAAAAGTTAGCTGAGAAACTTCTGAAAAGAGCCACTGCTATTAGCAAATCCAAAGTGGAGGAAGGCTACACAGATCTGTTTTCTGTCAACAAACAGACACCTCAGTTTGAATCCTTTCCATCAGATATTGTAATTCGTGAGGACATGCCTGTGGGAGCCAGTGTCCTTCAAGTGAACACAAATGATGGTGACACAGGCTACAATGGTCGCATCCTGCATGCCATATCAGATCCAAACAGTGACAGCTGTTTTAATATTGACATAGAAACTGGCCTAATATACATCTATCAGCCGCTAGACCGTGAACGTTCAGACCGGTACCTCCTTAACATAACTGTATATGACCTGGGCATTCCACAGAGATCCAGCTGGAGATTGTTAACCGTAAACATTGAGGATGTGAATGATAATAGCCCAGAATTCTCCCTCGAGAGCTACACTGCTGTTGTAACGGAGAACGCAGCCATTGGCACAGAAGTGATCCAGGTCACAGCTTCAGATAATGATCTTGGTGTGAATGGTGAAATTTCATACACCTTGTTAACAAACACCCCTCTGTTTTCCATAAACAGCGAGACCGGTTCTGTTTATGTATCTGGTCGTTTGGACAGGGAGTCCATTTCTGATTTCACTCTCAAAATTCAGGCGACAGATAAGGCAGAAAGAGGGAATCAGATGTTCTCAGAGACAACACTGAGAGTCTACCTTGAGGATGTAAATGACTGTGCTCCTGTGTTTATTCCCAAGAGCTACAGCTGCCGTGTTTTGGAAGACCTTCCCATAGGTGCAGTTATAGCTTGGCTGCAAACGCAAGACCCGGACATCGGATCTGGTGGATGGGTGAGATACTCCCTGCCCAACGACTTCAACGGAACATTTAAGATTAATACTGAAAGTGGTGCCATCAAGGTGGCTAAGGACCTGGACTATGAGAAGCAACATTTCTACAATCTGTCACTAGTTGCAGAGGACTTGGGTTTCCCAGTCAAGCTTCGCTCCGATTCTTATCTTGAAGTGGAAATCATTGATGTCAACGAGAACCTCAATGAGCCATACTTCTCTGAATTTGCAGTGAGGGGCTCTGTAAAAGAAAACTCTCGTCATGGAACAAGTGTCCTCCAGGTGACTGCTCAGGATAATGACAAGGGCAGAGATGGAGTGATCAGATACTCTATCAATGCTAGAAGTGGCCTCGGAAGATTTTCCATTGATGAAGAAACGGGTATGTATAACTTGATTCTTTATGTGCATTTTGGTCAAGCTGTCTGCTATGTTTTACATTTTGTGAAGACTAACCAGTCCTGAGTCAATGCTCGTACGATAAAACAAATCCTGTGAATTTATGCCTTAACATTTAACTGCAGTGTGCTGACTGAATGGTATTAAAAGGTCACTGTGACGTTATTTGTCTTGGCAATGAATTTGTGCTTGGAGTCTACAATCGCCTCTGAAATTGCAGCCACTGGAGAAGACCACTCACCCAGAAAGGTGGGACTTAACCTCTGCGTGGTTTGAAACAGTGATCTTTCACAGGCTGCGCCTCAAAATCACTTATGTGAGGTCTGATATTTGCAATATTGTAGAAGAAAAACTGCTTAGTTACTCGCAGCACTTGTGTGCGGTGCCAGATTCACTATTAATTACAACTAATGACTATTGATTACAGAACTACAATGGGCAGTGAGATGTAACTGTGGTCTTCCATTCACATGTCAGCTAATTAGGCTGAGCCTGTTAATCAGGCCCCTGTTTAAAGTAAGCGAGTGGTGCACATTTGTGCCAGAACCTCAAATGAGCATGGATTTTCCACAGAGAATTGAATGCCCTACCAGCAGCAACAGACAAGTTGTAGGGAAAGCGGATACTAGAGAATAAGAGTTGTCTTTCATCTTCAAAGTAAAACCTTTGGGATAAGAAAGGACAGTGGCATTGGCTCAGCACAATCACTACATATCCTCCTACCGACATCCATTTAGACGGCATGTTGTGTGTGGTGTGTTGCGAGTCCTTGTTGTTACTGGACTTTTGAGATGATTGAAATCGGGCAGTTCATGCAATAGACTTCCAAGCAAGCAGAAATCAAAGCCACTTGATCTCAGTCGCCAGTCGAGATGCACTCGGCTTGGAGGTTTGTATATGTAGAGCGATTCCGATATAGGAAGTCTCTTTGCTCAGATGCAAGAGTGAACTTAAAAAAGCTGGTGGGATTTATGAAGGCCTTATCGTCGGAGCGCTCTGCTGCTTTGAGCAGGCATTGGTATTCCTACCCACACTTTGGGAAATAAATCAGAGTGCACTCTCACTCAGACGCCTGTCGAGAAACAAGTTCAGCTCTAATTTGCCTCTGAGATTTGGCCTCTTTTTCTCCAGAGTCAGGTTAAGTCCTTTATGTCAAAATCTCTCAGACACCTGCACAAAGGGTTGCTTGTGCTACACATCCTCACACGTTTCACAAGACTGATGTATTCTGTTTAGCTTTTTGAAAGACAACATATTTTTGGAGCATATGGGAGTCAGAGATCTTTACCACAAGCCCACATCCTCTTACAGACTTCTTGAACTTTGATTGTAATTCGGGGGAGCTATCAAGGGTTTTCCTTTTGATGCCTGCATGGCATACAAAGGAAACGTCTCCCTTGCCGTAACAAAGATGCAGAATTAAAATATGAAAAGGACAGGGAAAAGATTTGTTGAAAGGGAAAAGTGCTTTTTCAGCATGTTTAGTCGCTGTGCTTATGAACTCCTGGTAATTCAAGATGCCCGGCGTGAAAAGAACTGCGCTTGATGTTGTTTGTAGACATGAAGGATGAGTCGGTGGCTTAGTTCTGCCTGGTTATGTTCTACATTCTGGCAAATTATGAATATTTGATTGTTTACATCTTAAAATGTGAACTTTTTTCATTTTTTTTTCTTAAGGTATTCATAATTAAAACAGTGACACCAAATGGTTTGAATGTTTCGAAATTACATTATGGCTGTCTTTTTATTTGCAGGAAAACATCTGCTATTAAGCTTAATAGCATGTGTGTCAATGTGTTTTGCATTTGAAATGGCTATTTTCTGTAATTTGCTAGATCTTAAAGGATAATTGGGGCCTCTTTGTGATGTGGCTAACCAAAAAACACATAATCATACTTTTAAGTTTGTTACAGTTGAAGGACGTGGCACAGATTTTCTGCCTTTTTAGCTCCATAAGCAGTCCTTGGTGTTCATAATACACACCTGTTGGTTGGCTTTCATGAATAATGATAAATGCTAAAAGCAATGGCTTGTAAAGGAAAGGAAGCAGATGGATTTAGTGTGGTTTTCAATTACATAATCAGTGGTTTGCGATTCACAATGAGCTGAATGCCAATTGCAGTGTGTCAAATCATTTGCATTGCTCTAGTCACTTTTGCGACTGCAAATTAGGATCTGGTGTTCAAATGCTTTACAAAATCAGGCTCTTAGTGTAAATCTGTGTCTCTTTAATTTGAGCAGGGACAAGACTCGTGTTTTGTACAATTTCTGATTCTCAGCACCAGAACCTGTGGGACTCCATAAAAACAGCTTCTTCTTCAAAGCCAGAATCTTTGAATCAAACTGTGGAAAACATGTCTTGAGTCTGTAGAGTCCTGTTCTAGACAGCGTTGGATCCTTGTGTCATTTTTTATGCCATCTGTCATACTTCTGACTCGACTGATGTAGTTTTTCAGAGTGTGAGTGTATAGAAGCAGATCGCTGTATTCTCAGTGTGAGTGGACATTGCTTGTGTGACTTTTACATTTATAGCAGTTTGGCTGAAAGGTTTTTCAATATGATGAAAAGATGTAATGCGATATGATGACATCAATGAGTTTTGTGCTTAAAATATATATTGTTATCTGGTGTCAAGGGTTTTGAGGATAGTAAAAAGTAAACTTCATACATTTTTAACATCTTTCCACATTTCAAATGTTGTTTACTCCTGTAAAACTAGCTACGGTAGGATAAGCTATGTTTCCCGTATTTCCTGAGTTCATGAGATGTGAATGTAATAAGAGTACATTTGGCTGAATTTCAGGCTGAATTGCACCCCAATTTACTCCTATTGCAGTATAAAAAAATCTAGCATGCTTAAAAGCAGAGGAAACGGCTCATTAGTGAACCTTCTCTCCATCCATCAAATTCACTTTAACTGGAACCAGCTAGATGATTTGGTACACTTTCCATTTAACCCTCATTCTGTTTGGGCTGTGAAAGACTCTTATTTATAGCTCAGAATGCTTATAATGTAAGTGTGAGTTTAATTGGCTTTTGCTAATCTAATGAGAACTAATCATAAAAAGTCTTTCAGCTTGATAACCTGCTGCTAACATTACTGCATTATAGGCTTGTCAGTTATTATATCTCGTTCTGATCTTATAGTTGAATCGTTTTGCTTAATCAAAGAACAAAACAACCAATCAATGTTAATTTGAATTATTATTTTTTTTTACATGTGCATAATAAGGATCTTAATTCAGGACATTCAGAGTAGCAAACATAGCCTCTTACAGTACCTCTTAATTCTGATATATTCTATACTGAATTCGGCATGAGCTTTATTGATTAAGTCATGCATAAAATCTGCATATAAACTCTTTCAAGCTCATATCATAATTCAAGGTAGCACTAAAACGTATTCACAGTCTTCACAGTCTTTTCATTATTCAAATTGTTCCAATATATTATAAATTTACTTTACTAAATAAATATCGCAAAGGTCTAGAAGTCTGTGTGTGTGTTTAATTTAAGCCTACTATATATATATAAAAGACTTTTGTGTCCTGAAGTGGGGTTTTTCAGTTTATGAGTAGAGCTCTGTGATATTGGAAAAATACTGACATTGCAATATTTTGCTTTTCTGCAATATGAAAACAATTTCACCAGATGACTTAAATAGCTCTGGAAATAATTTGTTATTTCAGAATGATTGGGGCGATTTTGTAAGAGAGTGTGTATGCATAAAATACAACAAACATGATAAGCAAAGATAAATGCAATAGAACAGAGATGCAAATGAAATAAACTGTGCTTTTTGTTTTTTTTTCTGGGGAGACTCACAGTATTGAGGTACAGAAATTGAACAATCAAATATAAAATAGCCCTGTCTTCACTGTATATATTAAATGGGCTACAATTAGTCTTTGTTAGCTGTTAGCATTTCCTGCATGCTTTAAACTTGCTTGGAGTGTTTACATAGGCTTTAAAAATATCACAATTAATAGCTTTCACTCTATTATGGTTATTATGGTTTTCAAAGATACTACAAATTCAAACTGTGGTGCCTATGGTGCGATGTGATTATTGCAGATGCGCACATTGTGTGCCTCGATATATTGAGTAAATTAAAGATATAAAAATGTGGATTTGGGTGGCACGGTGGCTCAGTGGTTGGAACTGTCACCTCACAGCAAGAAGGTTGCTGGTTCGAGTCCCAGTCAGTTGGCATTTGCATGTTTTCTCTGTGTTCGCGTGGGTTTCCTCTGGGTGCTCCGGTTTCCCCCACAGTCCAAAGACATCTGGGTTATGGCTGGAAGGGCATCCGCTGTGTAAAATATATGCTGGAATAGTTGGCGGTTCATTCCGCTGTGGCGACCCCTGATGAACAAGGGACTAAGCCAAAGGAAAATGAATGAATGAATGAAAATGTGGATTTTTAAGCCGTTATGTTGTGTAAAATGTAGGCTTCTAATAATTTGCTAGATTTGAATGCTTGGGTGGGCGACACAGTGGCTCAGTGGTTAGCACTGTCACCTCACAGCAAGAAGGTTGCTGGTTCGAGTCCCGGCTGGGTTAGTTGGCATTTCTGTGTGGAGTTTGCATGTTCTCCCCATGTTGGCGTGGGTTTCCTACACGTGCTCCCGTTTCCCCCACAATCCAAAGACATGCAGTATAGGTGAATTGAATAAACTAATTTGCCCGTAGTTTATGAGTGTGTATGGATGTTTCCCAGTGGGTTGCAGCTGGAAGGGCATCCGCTGTGTAAAACATATGCTGGATAAGTTGGCAATTCATTCCACTGTGGCGACCCCTGATGAATAAAGGGACTAAGCAGAAGAAAAATGAATGAATGAATGCTTGAGTGCTAGTTTATGTTTTAGAACAAAAGGTTTAGGTATTGTTGAGTTATATTTACCACAGACTCTGTTTTCACTCATTAACTGAAAGCTTTATTATACAACCCCACAGAAAAATCTTGAAAGAACCTGCAGCCAATTTATATTCTGGGTTTTGATGTCACTTTTTATGTATATGTCATAAACGTTTATGTATCCATCTGTTTTGTACCTTTGGGTTTGGTTTTAAAGGGGTCATGAACTGAGAAATCAATATTTTCTTATCTTTTGACATATAAGAGTTCAACAACCTATAGTTTCAGAACACAAAACTTTTAGTAAAAAAAAAAGATCAACACCTCACTGTTTACAGCCTTTGAATTGCCTTCCTTCTGATCCTAATACTAAGAGCGGATGAACTTTATTTTGAATGACAATCCATACCACATCCTTTGTTCACTTAATTTTAGTGTAGATGTGTTTACAAACAAGGAAGTCTTCTATATATAAATTTGATGTTGCACAGTATTGTAAGAGTGATTGAAAGATGATGCTGTGCCAATTATACTGAAGATGACTGTAATCAAACTGTTTTGATTATGGGGTCACTCTTGTTTTCTCTGTTATTGTTTAATATGTCAGTATTTCTAACTTAAATCACAGCAGCATCTACTAGGGCTGCACGATATTGGAAAAAAGTGTTGCGCTATTTTGTTATTTTGCGATATATGTTGCAATATGAATACAATTTCACCAGATGACTGGAATATCTCAATTTGGAAATAATTCATAATTTTAGACTGATTGGGATGGTCCTGTAGAAAAATGCATCTGTATAAAATATAATAAACCATCTACAAGCATAGATCAATACAATAAACTATCATTTTCATTGTTATCATTTTCTGAATTTAGTGGTATTCAGGTACAGTAATTGAATAATACAAATAAAAATAATTCAATAAAATGGATCATTGTTAAAGTTACAAACGGTACAATTTCTTATGCCTGAATGCTTTTAAAATCATTATACAGTCACAGGCCTCAAAAAAACATGACCATGATAAATTATAATCTCAACATTGCATATCCTGCAATGTGACTATTGTGAATGATCACATTGCGATATTGATGCTGAAACAATATATTGTGCATAGCATCTACTGTATTTGTGAAGGAAGTGGTCCATCAATCATATACAATAAACATCTGAGGGCACGCAGTGTGCTTTTACTTCTGAGTCTACAATCCACCACATCTATTCAACCGGTGTATTCTGATAAGGCTACTGTACCAAGTATTATTTATACTTTTATGTAAATTTAGTTTTTTGTTTTTGATGTACAGTAAAAAGTCTATATAACATTATAAGTGGGCCTCAAGAAAACAGTATAAAAAAAACAAATGCAGTTCATGACCACTTTAGTCAGTGTGTGAGCACTTAGTGAACCAGGACTAATTGTATAATTTACTTGTTTTGTCATCCAATCCAACGGAACCTTTAGTGTGGTCTTTCGCTCTGTTTAACCGGTTGACTGAAAAGTTAAATAACGTGAAGTAAGGGTTGTTTTGCTCTGAAGGTGTCTGAACATAGTGTGGTGAACATAGTATGTTTCCTTCAGGCGAACTGACCCGTCACACAGCATTAGCTCACCGAGGAACCCTTCAGTTCCCACCCATATCCTTCATGTCTCTGTCCCCTCGGGTGTCCTTCTCAGTGCTTTTTAAGGTTTGAGTAAGAATCAAGGACCTGCTCGCTGTGAGTATACTCCTCTTTTTTTTTCAGCTTCTGGTGGCTGTTAGGGCTGGAAACCCTTAGGCCAAATGGCTTCACGGCCGACTGCTTTTGTTCTGTGCCATGGTTGACCGATTGACGTTGCATTGCACTGCCACAAAATAGGTCATTCTGTCAGCGATGCCCCTTCCCATCAGCGATTGTATTTACATGTGTCTGTGATGCATTGTCGAAGAGCTGCTAATCACAGAAAGGCAGAGGCAGCACTTTGGTCAGGAATGATTAGATTTGCTACTCTGAAGACCTGAAGGTCATACAGTCTCCGAGCGGAGCCGTTTGTAGCCCGCGGTGGGATTCCCAGCCAATCTAAAGTTGGCGATATGTCCAAGATGTCACTTTGGATCGGACGCCGCTAGCTAAAGATCTGTCCACTCAGCAATCATGTCCGATGCAGAGTGTACTGTGTTACACCTAAAGTGTAAACAAGACTGTTTGACGAGTCATGTTGTTCTCACACTTTTCATACTTCAGAATGTTTTCTCTATACTATCATACCTTATAATGTAGGTCACTTGGAATAGCTTTGAAAAAGATGGTCATTGATCATTTATGGGTGTGCTGTCACATACAGTTGAAGTCTGAATTTTTTGCCCCCCTGTTTATTTGTTTTCCCATGAAATGATCTTTTTATCTTTGCCATGATGACAGTACATAATATTTTACTCTATATATTTTTCAAAATACTAGTATTCAGCTAAGTGTGATTTAAAGGCTTAATTAGGTTAATTAGGTTAACTAGGCAAGGTAGGGTAATTAGGCAAGTTATTGTATAACAGTAGTTTGTTTTGTATAGACAATTGAAAAAAAATAATTTTTAATTTTTTTATTTAATTTTTTATTTTTTTTAATTAAAAACTGCTTTTATTGTAGCCGAAATAAAACATATAAGACTTTCTCCAGAAGAAAAAATATTAGAGTAAATACTGTGGAAAAATTCCTTGCTCTGTTAATCATCGTTTGGGAAATATTTAAAAAAGACAAAAAACGTCACAGGAGAGCTAATAATTGTGGCTTCAAGTGTACATCTTGCATATTGTTTCACAACAGTATTTTAAGACTTTTGGCTAATTATTAACATCTAAATTAGGCAAATTAAATGCAATTACCTTCATGTATAAATGTTTGCTAATAAATTAAAGGGATAGTTTATGCAAAGCTGAAAATTCTATCATCAATTACTCATCCTTTACTTGTTTCGGATCTTTATGAGTTTCTTATTCTGTAAAACACAAAAGAAGATATTTTGAAGAAAGCTGAAAACCATTGATTTCCATAGTATTTGTTTTTCCTACTATGGAAGTCAATGGTTTCCAGCTTTCTTCAAAATATCTTCTTTTGTGTTTTACAGAATAAAGAAGAAACTCCACTTGAGGGTGAGTACATTTTCATTTTTGGATGAACTATCCCTTTAAGAGGATAATTCAAAGATGAAAGGGAGTCATTTAATTGTAGTCTTTTTTCTGTTTTTGTTTTAAATAACTAAATGAGCACCTTAATTTGACAGCCATATACTGTCAAATATTTGTCAAATATTTTTTGTTTTTTGTTTTTTTCCCCGAGAGAGATAATGAATGCATGTGTCTACTGTTTCAATCTCTGTGATGACGAAAGGTCAAAACTGGTGAAAATAATTCCAAACCGCAAAATTATCATTCACCATTAATTCCTCAATCATCATTAAATCTTTCAATAAACATTAGATGTAAAAGCATTTGTTGGCATGTTTAAATACAGTGTGTGCTGTTTGTGCTTATGTCTTTATTTTTCTTAAACATTAAATAAAACAGAAGACTGTTGATCTGAATATGTGGTTGATTAGAGGTTACAGTATAAGAGGATCAAAAAGTCATTTTAGTGAAATGTGAGATTTATTTTAAAAATAAGCAGATGTTGTGGAAACTTGTGAATAATTTTACTGCTCAGGCACACTGGTGCCTGGCTGAATATATGCTGAAGTAGAAGTATTGTCATTCAGTGTAATGTTTTGTCATTTGTGTTGCTAGGCACTTCCAAAAAGTCATTGCAGACCAAATACAGTTGCGAAAGGAAACAAGAAAGGTTTTGAGGATTGCAATTGTCAAAATAACAGCTTACAGATATGTGAGGACAGAAAGTCTCCTCTTCCTATGTCGAAATATCAAGAAAGGCAATTGAGAGAATTCTTCACCCAAAGTATCCATCCTTATAATGTCATTTATGTTGGCAAACCCAGAATATTCATAAATATATCTGAAAGCATAAATTTTTGGTACAAGTATGTCAGAAACAATGCTACAATCTCAGCAATCTCAACATCACAGCATGAGCATCATTAAATAATAGTTTTTAAATATGTAATCAAATTATTATTTTTTCTTTCCATAAGACACCAGACTTTTTAGTCCCCACAAAATCAAAATAAGTTTTTTAAGATGTTCGTATCAGTATGTTAGTCTTAAGGATAGCCTATCTATAATTTAGTGTGCTCCAAAACAGTGAAAACAAAATTCACATTTTGTTGGTCATTTTTACCTAAATGGGTCAACAATTTTTTGATGTAAACTCATATTTCAGTTTCTCTTCAAATCTTCTAAGCAATCAAATTCTGTTTAGCATCTGACATGCCCTGCCCCCTACAAGACACTTTTCATTTGAGCTCAACCACTCTCACTGGCAGAGCTGTGTGGCTGTTTTTTAAAAAGGTGGAGGAGCTACTCTATGCACCACCCTGTCTTTATTCATTCGTTTATTCATTTTTCTTCGGCTTAGTCCCTTATTTATCAGGGGTCGCCACAGTGGAATAAACCACCAACTATTCCAGCATATGTTTTACGCAGCGGATGCCCTTCCAGCCACAACCCAACACTGAGAAACACCCATACGCTCCCACATTCACATTAATACACTACGCACTCATACGCTATGGCCAATTTAGTTTATCCAGTTCACCTATACCTCATGTCTTTGTACTGTGGGGGAAGCTGGAGCACCCGGAGGAAACCCATGCTAACCACTGAGCCACCGTGCCACCCCCTGTCTTTATGTTTCAGTTAAAGGTGATGTATGTAAGTTTTTGACTCTTCTAAAGCATAAAAATACCATAATATATTTGCAGATATTTAAGAAACCTGTCAAGTGAACATTCTTGTTTATCTGAAAAACAATGCTGAAGTCAGATATTCTACTTTGAAAATGTCTGTTACGTGCCGGACCGCTGTCTTTGTTTTGGTTCTTTTAACCCGCCCAATGCCATTTCAAGAGTTCCCACTTAGATACGCTTGGCGTTAATAGCAGGTTTGGCATGCTGTCCCGGGAGAGAACCCTGAGCTCGGCGATAATTGAGCCCAAGGCTCCCGCCCGGTCAAGAAGCATATAAGGGGGTCCGAGATCAGGTAGGTCTCGGGAGCTCCCCTTAGAATAGGGAGGAAAATGAGGAGATGGGGTGGAAGGGGGGATTCTTCCAAAACGAAGATAGAGCATTAGAGAAAATCGGTTCATTTATTGTAAGCTTGAATCAATCTGATTGGATTAATACTGATTACAGATGAGCAGCCAGTCGTGCTCAATCATATCACGTGCTCCTCTCGAAATTAGTTTATGAAACTTCACTTTAGTCAATTATATTTCAGCAGCCAGGGTTGCCTTGTTGGAAAAAAGCATATTTCATTCATTCATTCATTCATTCATTCATTCATTCATTCATTCATTCATTCATTCAGAAAGGTTCTCAAAGCATGCGCCTGTGACCGAAATGCGACCTCCGGTGGACAGTAGCAAACACCGAAATGAGACGCAGATTCCACAGAGTTCCACATGAGGTTATTAATTAGCAAATAATATAAATATTACGAACATAAACATTAGGTGAGTAGGTTACATTGTAACCGTGTGTCCTAACAACACGCTACGTAATGAGATTTGCAGTGATAAGCAATTTGGCTGTTTGCACCAGACACAGCACGACAGAAATTTAAATACAGCCATTCAGAAGCACAGAATTTGCACTCACTCACGAAATGGTAAGGTTTATAATCTAATTAATACATATTAAACCTCTTTAACATTAGTAAATGTACATGCTGAATCACTGATACAGTATGTGTTGGTTTGCATTATTTCACAGTTCTAAAGTTCAATTTCAAATAGTTTATTTTATTTTCAAGTAAAACGGCATTCAAACTCACATTTAACACTGAATAAAGCACATGTGGTGTACCTGAGGTGATCATTGTCAGTTTTTCCTGTTGTTCACCTGTGAGAAATAGATGTTGTTTCTAATATATCAATTCGAGGTGTTGGTTAGGACAGGAAAATATTCCTTCTATCGCGTCTTTTATTTAGAACACTGTTTAAATCAGCCTTTAGGCTCGAAACTCGCTCCTGTTGGTCATCTGGCAACCTGCGCTTGCGTTTGTTTTGATCCAGGAATGCAATACCTAGTTTAAAATCACATCTCACATCAAAAAAATGCACATTTCGAAGCATTTTACAGGACCTTTAAAAGGTGAAAGACATTTAAAGACACTGAAAGACATTTTAGCAGAAGATTTACAAAAGAATTTAGTCTTCTGTAAATCATTGTAATGTTTTAACATTTTTTGCTCTGAATTAAAAAAAGGAAAGAGTAAAAATTCTATTACATTAAAAAGTTATACTTTCATTGTTTTGATGGTACAATCGCCTCACAGCAAGAAGGTCGCTGGTTCGAGCCTTGGCTGGGTCAGTTGGCATTTCTGTGTGGAGTTTGCATGTTCTCCCCGTGTTCGCGTGGGATGCTCCGGTTTCCCCCACAGTCCACAGACATGCGCTACAGGTGAATTGGGTAAGCTAAATTATCCATAGTGTATGTGTGTAAATGAGTGTGTGGATGTTTCCCAGTGATGGGTTGCAGCTGGAAGGGCATCGGCTGTGTAAAACATATGCTGGATAAGTTGGTGGTTCATTCCGCTGTGGCAACCCCAGATTAATAAAGGGACTAAGCCGAAAAGAAAATGAATGAATGAATGTTTTGATGGTTAAAACATCTTTCTTCTTTGACCTACAGGATATGTAACATTTTACTAATTGCATTCTTAATTCACATATACAGTATAATCTACAGGGATTGAGCAGATATATTCACACAATATGGAGAAAAGTTTTACTGTAAATTACTAATATATATATATATATATATATATATATATATATATTTTTTTTTTTATGACAGCTTGCCTGGGCGATAGCCATATTGTTTTCAGAATGTACCAGACAGAATTTTGAAGTATATAAACTTGTTACTCTAAAAGACATTTTAGTGTGAGTCTGTTGCAAATCATGGTGTATTTTTGCTCTGACTTAAAAAAGGAAACAGTAAACATTCTGAAGTATTAAAAAGTCCCAATTTCATTGTTTTCATGTTTGAAACATCTTTCACCATGACCTATACATAACATTGTACTACTTGCATTGAAAATTCACATTTCTAATCTACAGGGAATGAGCAAATCTACAAGAAATGCTACACTTTCATTGTTTTGATACTTGAAACATTTTCGTTCTTTGAAACATCTTTCACCATGACCTATATATACACATTGGTATTACTTGCATTCATAATACACATTTATAATCTACAGGCAATGAGCAAATCTACAAGAAATGCTATATTCACACAATATGGAGAAAGGCTCTACTGTAATAATATTAGTTACTAAAATATAATTTTCATGACAGCTAGCTCAGGTGACCCTGATAACAATGATTTCTGTGTCGCTCACTGCCACCTTGAATAATTCATTGCAGATGTTTTACACATTTAATTTGTTCGCAATTGAGTTGTAGGCGGTGGACTGTATTAAGAAAACAAAGCTCCGCACACAAGAAAGCATTTTCTCTGAATTGCTTTAGGTGGGTCTCAGGTACCGTTGACAGTTGAGTAAATTTCCCCAGAGAAAATGTGAAGAGAAATTACACTTTTTTCCACCCTTCTTATTTTAGGCATACCACACCAGCTGTAGCTATTGAAACTCTCTGCTGAACTTTTTTTAGTGTGTGTGTCTCTAAAAACGTTAATCTTTCAGCCTGACTTTAATCTCCTCAAAATGTTAGGCACATTACGGTTTAATAAAGTTTGACAGCAAAGTTTGACTCATGGTAGGCTTGGACGCTTTTGATGTGTAGTTGAATCACAAAAACCGAGTTATGGATAGCTTGAAAAATAACCGAATGTTCCCGGCTCACTCGAGCCCGAGAACTGATAGCGGTTGATGTGTCATAAAAACAAAATTTGTCATAAAAGCCCACATACTGTGTGAAGTAGTTCTTGTTGAATTCATCAAACAGATGATCGATACTGAATATGTTTTTTTCCTCTGTTCTTACAGGAATGATTTACACCACTGGCTTTCTGGACTGTGAGGCTCAGGATTCCTATTGGCTGACGGTATATGCAACGGATCGAGGCGTCGTTCCGCTTTCTGCGTCTATTGAGGTGTTCATTCAGGTGGAGGATGTGAATGATAATGCGCCTTTGACTTCTGAACCCGTCTACCATCCGTATGTTATGGAGAACTCTCCTAAAGACGTGTCTGTGGTCCGTGTTCAAGCCCAGGATCCGGACTTTACGGCCTCAGAAAGCCGTCTCACTTACCGAATCACTGCTGGAAATCCTCAGAACTTCTTTTCCATCGATTACAACACAGGTACTTTTTTTGTACTTTTGAAAAACCAACCAAAAACACTCACAATTCTGCGGAAATAAAAGACAGAACTGTGAAATTTATTATCAGAGGGAAAAGCCAGTTTATGCATAGCTAATATGTTAATCTTGCAATTTAGACTTTTTCTCCAAATTATGGCAAATTATATATCTCACAGTTCTGATTTTATTTCTCAGAGTTCTGAGTGAAACCTCACTATCAGACTTTATTTTTTGCAATTTTGATTTTTTTTTGTAATATATACTGTTATATCTCATAATTCACTTATAGTCTGTTTATATCACAGAATTATGAGATGCAAACTTGCAATTACAAGATATAATCTGATAATTTGATATTCAGTCAGAGATATCTGATGAGTTATTCATATGATTTTAATTTATATATATTTTTACATTTCCACGTCACTATAAACATCATTTTTATGTAAAATAATGTTTTAGTCTTTCTACTAAAATTTCCTTGCAGTTTCTGAATGAAAATTGTTTCTAAGTAAAAATCTATTTATTTGTTCAGTCTAGGACTAAAAGTCTATTTAAAATTAAAATTATTTGCAGCTAATTAATTCCAAAATTATAAATATTTGAACCTGCCTTAAGTTATTAAATAAGTGATATGCAAAAAATTTTCATTCCATTTCCATGATATGTAATTTACACGTTTATTTAAAAATATAAAAATGTGACATAAGAATAATAAATAATTTATGTCATTTACATTTTGTCATTGGCATGTTTATTATAAAATAAAGTTATATTTATTAGAATATACTGCATAAATAAAGGTCATTTATATTTTATATAATTTACATTTTTGTTATAAAATATAACTATAAACTAACACAAATTTTAATCAGGAGAATGTACTGCATACATTTGTAGTTTGCATGTTTTAATATTAAAAACGAACAATAAACCATGTATTTATGCAATTTACATTTACACTACCGGTCAAAAGTTTGGGGTCAGAACGATTTTTTTATAAAAATAAGCTTATCCTGCTCACCAAGGCTGCATTTATTTCATCAAAAATACAGTAGAAATTGTAAAATTCATTCATTCATTCATTTTCTTTTCGGCTTAGTCCCTTTATTAATCTGGGGTCGCCACAGCGGAATGAACCGCCAACTTATCCAGCATATGTTTTACGCAGCGGATGCCCTTCCAGCTGCAACCCATCACTGGGAAACATCCACACACACTCATACACTATGGACAATTTAGCTTACCCAATTCACCTATAGCGCATGTCTTTGGACTTGTGGGGGAAACCGGAGCACCCGGAGGAAACCCATGCGAACACGGGGAGAACATGCAAACTCCACGAGGCTCGAACCAGCGTCCTTCTAGCTGTGAGGCGAACTTGCTACCCACTGCGCCACCGTGCAGCCCCGTAGTTTATAATTTAATTTAATAATTTATTCCAGTGATTTTAAAGATGATTTTTCAGCTTCATTACTCCAGTCTTCAAAGTCACATGATCCTTCAGAAATCACTCTAATATTAATTATTATTATTATTATTATTATTATTATTATTATTATTATTATTTATTATTATTATTATTATTATTATTATTATTTATTATTATTATTATTATTATTATTATTATTATTAATGAGAATAGTAATAAAAGCAGTAATAACTGGAGTAATAATTTCATTTGAAACTACATACAATAAGAAAACCGTTATTTAAAATTGTAATAAATATTTAACAATTAAAAAAAAAAATTACATTTAAAAAATGCTGCCTTGATGAACTGAATAATAAAAAAAGCATGAAAAAAAACTGACCCCAAACTTTTGACTGGTAGTGTATATAATTTGCTTTTTTAATCTACAGCAAATCTAAAGTAACATTGCATAAATAAAATCATTATATATATTTTTCTATACATTTGCAAGCGGATCATCTTTGACCATCTTTACCTGCAATGCAATTTCGGTGCAATGTTCAAAACCTCCTCAATCCGACCTCCTCTCGCTTTCACAAATACTTTCACAAGTACTGCTAAATGAACTGAGCAGCACAGGCTGTAATCTGCTTCGGTGTCAGGACATTCTAGTGTGAAGAGTTAACACACATGCAGAGTCCTGATCCCATAGCATGCTGGGTACTGCTGATTACACCGGGTGCTGCTTTTCCTTGTCATTTAAGAAGTGAGTCATGGGAGCTTATGTATGCAGCTGTAGTCAGTGAATTAATTAAACAAGGTTCGGTGCCAGCAGAAAAGCTTTTCATTCTACTATCGGCAAATCCCTCCAAGGCAGCGCGTGGCACCACGTATTTACACTGGAATACAGAGGTTTAAGCTCAATAAATCTAACTCAATATATATAATGAGATGTGAGCGAGCGTGCGCATGAATTGATATGTAGAGCGAAAAGGGGAAATACTGTATTTCTCAGTCAAATATGAACTCTAATGAATGAGGGTGAGTGTATACAGTAGGAGGATGAAATGGATGAAAAACAAAAACAAAATTATAATGATGAATCAAAGCTTGAATGGGATAACATTTTCATGTGTCAGGGAGAGCTCACAAAGAAAAACTATTATTTACTCATTATTTGTTCACCCTCAAGTGGTTCCAGAGATTTATTAGTTTCTTTATTCTGTTGAAAAAACACTTTAATATTTTGTTGAACTCTTCAAAATATATTCTTTTGTGTTTAACAGAAGAAAGAAACTCAAACAAGTAAAGGGTGAGTAAATGATGACAGAATTTTCAGGTTTGGGTGAACTATACGTTAAGCTGCAAAAGGGGGTTATTTTAATAGGTATAACAAATATTATCTTTAGATTTTGTATATTACTTTATTGTGCATAAATGTTCAGAGTAAACAAGTGTTTCCAGGTGCTATAGGTAACTCTTAATATTGAAGTAATAATGTTAATATTAAGAGTGAGAAATAGCTACATTTGTTTTAGAAGTAATGCCAAAGATATTGAAATTCATTAAGCTCTATCAAAAAAATCACTTTTGATTTTCAGGAGGTATTAAATATTAACTAGAAGATTAAGACCACCTAAGATTATTACATGCACTAAAAATATGTTTTTGTAGCACAAACAGCAAAATTCTTGTCATTTGTTTGGATGATTTATTTGTTTTATTTTCAATCTACTTAAATTTGTTAAAAAAAAAAAAAGAAAAGAAAAAAAGTTAACTTAATCGTTTTGTGTTGGGACAAGATGAAGGAAGTGTGTTGGTTTGACTACCAGGGGAATGGGTGTGTAGTTTCCAGCGTGCTTTGAATGGGATTGCATTGAGAGGGAATAATGTTGACAATAAAAGTAATCTTAGGGGCGGTTCACATATTGCATCTAAAACGTGATGTGTGCTGCTTCCTTTGCCAATTTCCTAGCTCTCCCTCCAGTGGCATCTGTTGTTACTAAGCAACCACCAGCCATGCTCTTCAAGGAACTACCAATGACAAACCCTTGATGTAGTTCTGTAGCAAGTGTTATATATGGTGAAAGTGGCCATTTGTTTGTCTAATTAGTTATTAGTCTACCGTTATTCCTGAAATGTGGAAAATCCATACAAAATGTGAAGCAGATTTTTTTTTTTGTCACATAATGCAAAGTGCGCTTGCAGCATGCTGAAAAGTTGAGATTTTTTCAACTCGTGTGCTGTAGGCGCATCTGGAAAAAGCAACCGCATCGCTCTCTATCTGTATTCCGCCTTGTAGAAGTTTAGCAGTCATGCTTTGGGTGTTGGCAGCTTTATTAACAACATTACTGTTTGTTGCTTCACTCAGTGAGCCGTAACTGTACTAATGCTAGTTCTGAGATCAGTCTCAGTCAACAGTAAGCATTATTAAGCAGTTGTTAACTTTCAAAATAATTGCAACAAACCCCCCCCCCCCCAGAAAAATCTGGTTGTCCACATTAAGTGATTAAGATTTATTGGCTCCAAAACTGTGTTCCAAGTTTAATTCACAAGGTAGTTCGAATCAAAATGATATGACATCATTGGTTCAAAATTAATTTCGCTCAATTCAAAAGACTGTAATTATGTGTGCCATAACTAAGTTAATTTACACCAACAATTAAAAATTTTTGTGTGCATGAATTGTTTTTATCCTAAAATACACTGAAATGCTGGGTTCCACACAATTCCTTCATGTAGTCCCAACACAAATAAATTAAGTTAACTTCATCGTTTTTACTAATTTAATTTAATTGAACATAAAACAATTAAGTTGTCCCCCCAAAAAACTTAAGAATTGTGTTAAACACGAAGCAAGCAGAACAAGCAGCAAAAAGTATTTTTTTTAATAGGCCTATAAATTATTTATTTAAACTATTTCAATTAATAGCTCATGCAAGTCGTAGTCCATATTAACATGTGAACATGTTTGTTTGAAAGTGAATAGCCTATATTATTCTAGTCTAGTCTACTAAACTTGAAGCACCACTGTCAATACAACTATCTGAAAATTCTGAAAAGGCATCCTAAAAGTCTAAATAATAAGGAATTATTCATGATATTTTGAAAGTGTCCAAAATGCATGTTCATGACCGCAACAATATACTTGATTATTAAATATTAGCACAAATTCTACTTGAACGTGTATGTAGTTTTGACCCCAGACTGGAGTCATAGATTCTACTTCACATTCAGCCACTGCTGGGAAAAAGCCGTCGTAATTGCGCTCCACTTATCCAGCTCTCTTTTCGTGATTGTCTGTTGAACTCAACCTAAGTGTTCAGATAAATTGCATTGCAAGCCCTTTTATAAAAACAAATGTGCTGTGACTAAGCCAGCAACCAATTACTGCACCCTGAAAATAGAGAGTGCATGTTTGATTATTAGTTTAGAGCGCTTGCGTCTAATAGAGTCATATCTTTTACAATTCCATTGCTTACCAATGCCCTCCCAACAATATATTTTATACTTAAATAAATGAAGGGCTTAAGAGAGAAAATGCTCTTTCTCTGATTTCCTCGCGGCTTGCCGTGCATTGGTCCCTCATCAGCTCTGTGAGTTCATCGCTCATCTAATTTCTCAAATTGAGTCTCTCTGGATGGCACACATTAGGGAATTCTGCGGATTCCAGCAGTGCAATTCAACCTGTGCCATCAAGAGCTCTTTGTTGCCATAGTTATATTTCACAGAGAACCGCTGGCTCGGAAAGCATGCACCATAGATTTATTCCAGGTAAATAATGGGAACTTGTGCTAAAACAGTCACAGTGTTCTTCAAAATGCTGAAATTTGCAATACATCTGTGCACATGTATATATTTGAAAAACAGAATCTCAGAACCTCCCAGATCACTTTGTTCTGTGGAGCACAAAAGGAAAATCTACAAATGGGGATTGGAGCTTGAAAAGCTTCAAAAAGGATGCAGACGCATTTTAAAAGTCATCCGTATGATTGGTGTGTTAAGCTCTGGATGAGAAACTGACTGAGATTTAAAGTGGCCCTATTATGCTTTTTTTTTCAGTGTTACGTTTTATATATTGTGCAATATAGCTCTTTGTGATCATTTCAAAGATCAAAGTGCTTAATGAATTGAGTAATTTCCTTACAAAAAACAACAACATTCTAAATGGCCTAAAATGACTCAGTAATTCCTGCACATTTTTGTAACAAAATTAAATAATGCCATGGCTGCCCATGAACAGGGGTGTAAAATACTGGAGTAATTTGACTTGTTTAAACTGAGTACTTACACTTTGACTTGAGTACATTGTAGGAAAAAAAACAAAACGTTTTTACGGCTTAAAAATGTATGTGAAATTCAAAAGCATGTTACATAATTGATTACATTTACATTTTTTCCTGTCTGTCCTCCACTATCCTGTCCCAATAAAAAAAAAGTAAATAAAAAAATGATTTTCTTACCAGGGTGGATATTTAATATAATGATATATTGAGTTAGCTGTAAACGCCTTTCCCATTAATTAATCAAATTAATTGTGAATTAAGTTGGACAGGTATATTTGTAGGAATAGGCAACAATACATTTTAGAGTGAACATTTTCGCTTTTTCTTTTATGAAATATTGTTTTGTAAATTTTTGTACCATAAATATATAAAAATCGGATTTTTAATTAGTAAAAAAAACATTGTTAAGAACCTAATTTGGACAACTTTAAAGGCGATTTTCTCAATGTTCAGATTTCACTTTTAGTTGTATCTCAACCAAATATTATTTGATCCTAGCTTTCAGATGATGTGTAAATCTCACTTTCTAAAAATTACCTGTTGCTTATAGTTAAGGGTCACATTTGTTTAAAAAACAAATAATTAAATATTAGACCACACTGGGGAATTGACAACACAAATATATGGTTGCTGAAAATGCTTGAATTTTAATTGAGCATTTTCAAGGTTTGAAAAGTGCTTAGATTTCGGATAAAGTGCTTAAAACTGCATTAAAATACAATTATGTTGCTTTCATAAATATCTATATGACTGAATAGGTAACAATAATGAACTATTAATATAAATTAAATCTTTTAGCTTTTGCATAAAATGAAAACAAAATCCATGGAGGATTACTGATATCTTTACACCCCTGTGCATGAACAAAATGTACCTGCCCATTAATAGTTCTTGATGCCTAAAGGATTGTGCTTTATGTTCTGGAAGTGTTTCTGCCATTTTCTGCAAATCCACTTTCATGAAAAAAAGCATTGCACATTATGAGACAATTCAACTATATTTGACCTTGAACGGATGTAAACATGTTGTACGAGACCTCCAGAATGAAATTAAAAAGCGCTGAAATGGCATAACAGGGCCACTGTAAGTCACACATTCTTCCAAAGGACGGAAAGTCTTAAGAGATTTGAATGGCATTCTCAATAGTTTTATGAGATTGTCAAGCTTGTCAATATGTCTCTAGCAGGAGTTGTTGTCACACCCTTAGACCCACTTAAAGTTATTTACCTTCAGACTCCGGCATCCAGATGTCTTGTGCCTTAAGGAAGCATTCATATTCAGCAAAGTCTTCGTCTTCTCAATCTCTGCCTCTCTGTCTGCACTGAAGTGTTTCTAAAACCTATTTACAGCCACTGGGGGTTTGGAAAATAACCCTATGCATTCACCACATGCCATCTGTGGGTTTATGCCAAAGGGCCTGTTGTCACGAGCTGCTTTTTTGTGCAATAAACAAACAATGTTGTGTAAATTTATGCACCTTCACTGACATGTTATTAATCATTGTCGAGTGGAGCGGCTCTCCATGCTGATTGCGGCAGCCTTTACATCTTACGCTGCACAGTTGTCAGGAAAGTTCGAAGCTTATTCAGTTTTATCTTTTTTTTTTATTTAAATGTTTTTCAGGACTTATCACCACCACGTCAAGGAAACTGGATAGAGAGCAACAAGCTGAGCACTTTCTAGAGGTGAGTTTCTGTTATTTATATTGCATAAAATAAAATATATAATATATTCTATAATTATATTCAATAAATTGTGTTAGGGCTGGGCAATATGGCAAGCATCTCATAATATAATATATATGATATAAGTCTTTAAGTCTATATATAATATAAGTCTATATATATATATATATATATATATGACAATATAGGATGGTTCATTTCTGTATATTCAATGAATTAATAGTTTATATACAGTGTATTTTTACCTAAAGGACTATTTCTTTTATACATTTTTAAATATTTACTCAAAAATGTACTCATTTAAATGTGATTATTTTTCTCCCTTTGTTTGAAATTTCAGGGCAAATTTTTGATTAACAATGTAGAAATATAAAATAAATAATAATGAAATATAAAACACTTTAAAAAACGAATAATTTCAGGCGAGCATAAAATATTGCTAAATAAAATGCTGAATGTAAACATTACAAGCATACAACTTTCACTCCATGCTGTCATTCTCGTTTCTGCCTTTCTGCGTAGTGTAATAAAGCATTGCGGTAAACAATGTATATTGATGCTGTGCCGATATATGTAGCATAATATGAAATAGTAGATTTTTTATTTTGTCTATATGATACATATTGTCATATTGCACAGCCCTAAATTATGTAAATAATTATTATTAATAAATATATATAAAAAATATATTCAATATTTAAGTTCTGAATAATGGAATACTTTAAATTGACTTGTTGCTTTTTTCTGCATTCCATATTTTGATAATTTTCTACAATTATTTGCAGAAAATGTCAATAGACCTGTATAAAATAGTCTATGTTTTCCATGAATCTAATAATTAAAAAACAAAGAGGTATAATTTATGCATAAATGCATTCTTTTCTGAGGTAAGAGTGCAGGTAACAGAACTTAGAATATTCGTATTTTGTTTACTATTTTATTGCTATTATTTTATGCTTTTTTTACTTTGAGGGTTTGCCAGACATGACTAATTCTATAGAAAAAAGAAGCATGTCCATTCCGCAAAATGTCCTTTTTATTACATTGATAAAATAAGAAACATACAGGTTTAAATTGACATCAGTGCAAATAAAATGTCAACTTATGTGTGAAACAAACTTGTAGATTGCCTTTAATTTTTAAGGGCACCATATAATAAGCTCATGAAATGCTAAAACCACGATCACATTTCCACGATTAGTCACAAATGCCAAAACTTTGCTATAACGACGTGGCAAACTGAATTACAACCCATCCACAGCCTCAAGTATTAAATTGATTAACATATAGGATACACACTGACTTATTTATTGATCTATTGGTGGAACACAATGGCTGTCTAACAAATTACACAGATGCTACCAGTATCCTATCGAATTCTTTGGAATATAAGGCGAAACATTTGTAGCATTGAGTGAGAAATGGGTTTACAAATTCCAAACAGTATTTCCATTTCTAACCTTTAAAAAATAAGGTGCAGTACAGCCAGCAACCTGCTTACATGTGCAATATAAGTGACTGAAAGGATAAAGCTAGTAGTGCGTGCCGACCAAGGACACTTATTTATCATCAAAACACGTGCAGATGTGCAAATTTTCATACAGTCTGGTGAGCAGCTCTTAAATTACTGATCAGTCAGTGAGGGCAGTACAGTAGCGTGGATCAATGGGACGGGTGTGGCTCCTCGTGATCCCTGCTCTACATGGGACAGGATGGAATGAGGGCCATTGATTTTGTGTTGACTAAATGATGATTCACTCTGCAGTTTCAAAGTTCATATCTGGCATCTAGAGCCCTCAAGGTGGCTTGTTTTTGAGCGGCCCAGGCACTGGTGTCTCCGGTGATTGACGCGGACGGAGCCCTTTAAAGATTCAGTCCAGCGAGGCTTTCATGATCTGCTCGCTGCTTGTGAGATTGCAGTGGTGCAGTTTGCCCGCGGCCCATTTTTTTTGTGACCGCTCTCTGATCAAGTTCTGGGAATCTCCTGTGTAGCGCCGTGCTGAACAGTGAGATCAGTTGAACCTCTGTGTCTTTTTTTTTTTTCTCCCTGATGAATACATTGGGGTCGATTTGTTTTTCAATTATTTCAGAATAGAAATTGAGCAGTGGCAGGCTGGTTTTGTCTTTGCAGCATTTTTATTTCTCTGAACAGAGAGAAAAACAGAGAGAAAGACCTTTTGACTTGTGCTACACTTTAAAACTAAAGCCAAACTTTACATTAAAACCAAACTTTACATTATACCCCACACAATCACACTGCAATATGTTCAGGAGACAAAATAGATAAATAAATAAATAAATAAATAAATGGACATAAAGAGAAAGAGAGAGTGAGATGTAGGTTTGCTATGAAGTTGCTGAGGTGTTTCTGTGGGATTTCTAGGGTTTTGTAGGTACGGTAGTTGCTAAGTGGTCACGGTACGGTCCAAGAAAGTGAAAAAAACTAATTCTCAAGTTATTTGATATGGCTTGAGTGAGTGCCTTTTTCACTGAAAGTCTAGGATTTATTTATTCATTGATATTTTAAATGCTTGTGTCATATACTGAGTTGGGAAAAAGTTACTTTTAAAAGTAATGTATTACAATTTTAACCCCAACCGAGATGGAAAAATAAAAGCAAAAGTAAAATAACCCATTACTTTCCTTAAAAAATTACAAAGTAACAGATTTAGTTACTTAAAAACAAAAGGGGGGCTGAAGATTGCAATATATTACTTTTAAAAGTAACTTTCCCCAACACTGGTCATGTGTGTATGTAGATCTGATACATAGATCTGAAATAGTTTGGGATGAGTTACACTGTTGAATATGTACTGTAAAATGTATGTATATATATCGTATACACAAATAATTTTTTAAGTAAGTACCATTTAGCATACATTCAACACGTATACAAATTGTGTATGAGTACTGTACAAGTGTTTTTTTGACAATGAAGATTGGGTTTAGGGGTGGTGTTAGGGTAAGGAAACATAATAAGTGTTTTTTTTCATTATAAAACACATTACACCTATGGAGAGGTCCTCATAAACCACATATTCAAGTATGTGTGTGTGATATAGTATTTATTTTTGTTTATTTCCTTATAGTATTTTTTTCAAAAGCTCGAGTAGGTTTTTATGTAATAGTTTCTAAATAATTTCTTAGATTGGTGCTAGAGTCCTCATTTACAAATAAACATTTGTAAGACTAAAGACGATTGTAGATTTTTATTTTTATGATATTCCATCTAAAGTAATTATAGCAGGTAATGACATTGAAAAAGTTATTTTAATATATGTATATATATATATATATATATATATATATATATATATACATCAAACGAAATGTATAAAAGTAATATTATATAATAGAAATTAATGTGCTACAACCTGAATCTCTGATAGTCTGTGTGGTTTTCTGGGTGGACTGGGGGGGGATTGAGGAGTGGATCTTGTTTTGTTTATTGGAAAGAAAATTTTAAAGATGCTGTGACCACTCACTTGTAAAATCAATAAGAATTTAATCACACAAAAAATCTATAAATATTATATACAAAGAAAGCATAGTGAATGCACATTATCTAGAAAGTATCTAACTTAATGTTTCAAATAGCTTTCAAATGACATAAAAAAAGAACTTGTGATCATACTAAATATGATTTAGTTTGAAATTATTCAATGGAAATTAAAAGACCCATTCTGTTTTGCAAGGAAAAAGAAAAAAATATTATTATTTTACTTGTATAGTTTTAGTGCTTGAAAGAAATGCTTTGTTGTTTTGTCATATCTGTCTTAATTGTCAGATTGAACTGATTTACTTTCTCCTTGCTGAAAAGTTTTCATTTGTTTCAAGCCAAAATCTTACTGATCTCAAACTGTTGAACAGCAGTGCATTTAAAGTATGAATATAGACATAAAAACACCATGAACATTGGTGATTAAGTGAACGTTTGAATAGGCAATAAGGACCTTCCAGAAACTCAACTTAGAGCTGCATTGACCTGTTAATATTGCCACTGAAAATAAAAAACCCACTGCTTACTTTATCTTCAGAAGCTGTGCATTTTTTATCCTAATTTTGTTTATGCGTGTTTATCTAGGTCACAGTCATGGATGGAGGAGGGATCTTCAGGCAGTCCACCGTCTGGGTGATCGTGCATGTCCAAGATGAAAATGACAACACTCCTGAATTCAAAGAGTCTATTTATCGAATCAGCCTTCCAGAGCGGGATCGAAACAAACGCGGCGACCCAGTCTACAGAGTCTTCGCTTACGATCGAGACGAAGGATCCAACGCAGACCTCACGTACAGCATTGTGGATGGAAATGATGATGGCAAATTCGTTATCGATGCTAAAACAGCCATGGTTTATTCCAAGAAGATGGTCACGGCTGGTGGCTATGATATTCTTACGGTAAAGCACCAGACAGATGGATACTTAAGTGCATATTGAGGTTTTTTTTTTCATGTCAAGCTTTAGCAGAATAAGTTTTCAACTCTTTCTGCTTCATATTTTTCTCTGCCCCACTCAGATAAAAGCCATTGACAATGGGACCCCTCAGAAGTGGTCGACGGCCCGTTTGCATGTTGAATGGATTCGGAAGCCCGTGCCTTCACCACTAGCCTTGCGATTTACTGCAGCCGTTTACAACTTCACAGTGGTGGAAAACGCTAAAGTGTATGAGTCAGTTGGAGTGGTTTCGGTTTGGCAGACAGAAACCCCTTTATGGTTCGACATCATCGGTGAGCATCAATAATGCAGCAGTTCCAGTCATAAATTAAACAGGGTTGCAAACTTTAATGTCCCTGGTATTACTGATGTTACTGTCCGCTTAGGATAAATCACTTGCGATGCAGCATTCTTCAGTTGCTTCGGATAAAACCGTTTCAGATAAATGAATAAATGTAAATGCAATTTAATGGAGTGGACGTCTTCAGTAAACTGTGCTGACAATGATTTACTCTATTTGCTCGTTGTGTTAAACTGCTCTACATATTTATCATTTGCACCTATATTTTCTGCACATACTGTAGTTGGACAACAGAAGATGCATGGATGATGAAGTTAGTCAACTTGAATATGCAAAGAGGGTCATTTTGATTAAATCCTTTCAGCGGTTGGGATTTTGCTGAGCATTGCAGATGTTGTCCCACGGTTGTGCAAATTCATTTGGGAAGGTTCCAAATGAATATGTGTTTAAAAATAGTTGTTTTATGTCCTTGTTCTGCTTAAAGGGTGGATTCATAAAATGCAAGTCAAAAGCTACTGCCAATTTGAGAGTCAAAAAACAAACAAACATGCAGTGTGTAAAAAATGTATTGAAGATGTCACCAGTTTTCTCAGAAAACATATTTCTAAAGGTGCTTTTGACTTGAAATTTTCACCAGATGTCAGTAACAGCCAAAGTAATGCATGCATACAAAGAACACAAAACTAATTATTTTAGAAATTTAGTTATGTATAATAAAATGAAATGGCAAAGGGATAAAGTATTGAACACATGAGGAAAGAGGGGGCTGTTTACATCTGGTCACTTCATGTGTTTTTTTTTTCTGACCGGATAGCTATCCGATCATGATATTGGCAAGTTTAAATGCCCTCCGAAACGCATTTGAGACAGATATAAATCTGATCACTTTGGGACACATTCCAGAGGAAACTGGACATGTTTAAACACATCTGGTTGTTGAAACCACATTAGTGAAGTTTACTCCTTAAAAAAAAAAAAATGTGAGAGGGCATGTGTTATGGGTCACATGTCCATTAGATATACAAGCACAATGAAATGACACAGGTGGAAGTTTGAGTAATTTTTTATATTTAATTTTTAACTTTATTTTTGACAGTGAAATGCTGAAATTAAATTGTTAAATTAATATGAGATTAATCAGAACCATTTTCAAAAATCAGATAGCTATCCGCTCAGAATAAAACGCATGAAGTGACCAGGTGTAAACAGCCCCTACAAAGGCATGGAAAGCCCAGACAGCAGCTGAAATCTGTCAGCAGTTATTCAGCAGCTCTTCCCCCTCGTCAGTGTAAATGAATATTATCTGCTTCATTCCCAACACCTACATTACCAGGATGATGAAGATGAAGCTAGGGTGGACATTTCAGCAAGACAATCACCCCAAACACAGCCAGGGAAACTCTCAAATGGTTTCAGAAAAGAAAATAAAGCTGCTTGAATTGCCCAGCCAATCACTGGACTTGAATCCAAAAGAAAATAAGTTTAGAAGAAAAATTAACTTAAGATGAGAGTTCATCAGAAGACTCTGTTGAAGTCTGGGAAAAATCACACCTGAGCAGTGCATGCGGCTCCATTCTCCGTACAAGAGGCATCTTGAAGCTGTCATTATCAAAAAAACACCTTGTACACAAAGTGTTAAATACATTTCAGTCGTTCAGTACTTTCTCCTAGTCTCATTCCATTGTTATTACACATAACAATTTAGAAAAAAAATATTTGTTTACTTGTTTTTATTATTATTATTATTTGGGTTTTTACCAAATTTTGGTTTAATTTCATGTCAACAGCTCCTTTAAAAATATATTTACCAGGAAATATCATGACGTGTTTAATACATATTTTACCCGCTGTATATAGGCAAAATAAAATGAATAAAATATATCAGCTTGCAGTTTATAAATCACCAAGGACCACAGTTTAAACTAAATCTCTTCTTTAATGTTCTACTGAAGAAAAAGTCTGAGAATGAGTAAATTAAAAGCTCTCATTTTTATGTGAATTATGTCTTTAAACAGATTTTTCACCCAAAAATGGAAATTCTGCCATCATGTATTCCTTCCTCACTTGTTCAAAACCTATTTCAGTTTCTTTCTTCTGTTGAATACAGAAGAAGATCCACTCATTGAATTCTATAATATTTTTTTTTTCTACTACGGAGGTCGATGGGTGCAAGCAACCAGCATTTTTCAAAATCTTTTGTTTTGTGTTAAACAGAAGAAAAAAAACTCATAAATGTTTAAAACCACATGAGGGAGAATAAAAGATGAGATAATTTTTATGTGAACTATACTTTTAATATGATCTCTTGACATACATTTTCAGTTTTTTCTCTCTCTCTGTGAAGGTGGACGAACGTCACGGGAGAAGTTTTATATTCCACAAAGCTCCTGTGGCGCAAACTGTTCATCTGACAGTGGTAGGCTAACTGTCAGTATTTTGTAGCTATTTTCCTGTGTGTGAAGGGTTTGGCTAGTTTATCTGATACTTTTAGATTCTCGCTTTAAAAGCTCCCTTTGCCACAAGGCAAACGTAAAAGCGCTCAATCCTGTAAACACTTTGAGTGCTAAGATACCTTCCAGACTTTGGGTCTTCTGATCTCACTTAAGTGCAGTGGAAATTGAGTGGAATTGGAACAGATGCATGCAATGAATACTAAAGATGCTCCGCAAGTATGCCCTTATCCGTCTGAATGGACCTGAATTAATGATTTTGCGAATCTGCCGTGGAGAGGCATGAACCTGACACAGATGTTTGTGGAAGTCGAAGATAAGAGTCCTGAGGCTGATGGGAAAGATCCCAACATCAAGCGGTGGATGTTTCGAAAGCTGTGAAACTTTGATGAATCGCTGTGAATCATAAAAAATTTATTTCTCACAGAAGGATATGGCAGTGTGATTGGTTAAGTGTTTACCTTAATCTTTTTCTGCAAAACCTTTACCTCTTCGTTGGATGAATGAATGCATGCAGTGCATTTTCTGTCACTTTTCAATTTTCAGGTCATGCTAACTGAGATTTCTTGTTGTAATAGGTAACTATGATGGTCCGTTTGATATTCAAAGAGGCATTGGAACCATAGTAATAGCAAGACCTCTAGATGCGGAGACACAGTCGCTATACAATATGACGGTGCAGGTGACAGATGGGACAAACACTGCCACTACACAGGTATATTATTAGTTACGCAAACATCCCAGAACATTCCGTAACAAATTTAAGACTGCTAACTTTTCAATAAAAAAATTGTTGTGGCAGCTTTGGTTGAAATATCCAAGAGAGAATCATCTCTTCGATTTTAAGCAGCATGCCAGCTTTTATCTAATTTTATCAATGTACTTTTGCTTTGTGAAAGAGATATCTATTTAATCTGCTCTGAATATGTCTTCAGTTCTGCCAGGGGGCGGCTGTGTATTCCAGTGTCCCAGAAACCCACATTGTATTGTCACTTTAACATGTGCTTTTTCCATTTCTAATTTAAGCTGCTTTGACATCAGTACAGATTGCAAATGTGTAGATTGCTCATAGGTATTTGTTTACATTAGATGAATTTCTTAGTGAAAAGCTAAAGTGGCTCTCTGTCTTCTGCATCTACAGATTTACATAAAGGTTTCGGACAGCAATGACAACACTCCCATTTTCTCGGACCACACGTATGAAGTCTTGGTGTCTGAGGACACACCAGCCGACACAGAGGTCTTGCGTGTCAGGGCCAGGGATAGGGACGAACGGGCAAAATTAAGCTACTCTATTCATAGCAGCGTTGATCCGGCCAGCATGCGGATGTTTAGGATCAATCCTGGTACTGGTGTCATGTACACAGCAGATCGACTGGACTATGAGGCCCGCACTCAGCACATTCTTACTATTATGGTAAGAAACAACAATTTTGGGTTGCAATATATTGTTAGATTTGATATGTAACTTCAAAGATTAAATAGAGTATTTTACTTGTGACATACAATGGGGTCTGAGAGAAATGGCTACACTATTTGAGTTTCTGAGGCAGTGTGTAATGTTTATCGACATTACACAACACAACGTGAAGTAAATTTTTTTTTTTTAAACGTACAACAATTTTTTTTGCAAAGTACACATTTGAATGTTAAGTGAACAACAACAACAAAAAAAAATCAGGGTGCAATGAGGAAAACAAATTTTATATTCTTTAGCATTTGCTTTTATGACAGAATCGAGGTGGAATGGACTGATTTGTTTGATCCAGCGTTATATAAAAATACATTAATTTTCACTTTTTTTAAATGATGGACTCTTGAACCCTACTGTATTTACAGTGTATTGCATGTAAGATAAATATAGATATCATAAAATATATTTCAGCATACCAGATGTTTTATTTTAATGGTTCATTTCTGTCTGTTTTTTTTCATTACTACTTTCTTCTGCTTTTGCTTTTTTCCTAACAAAACTTTTCAATGGAACAACAGCTAGAGTTCTTCTAAGCTCTGTTGCTCTGTCTTTCCTCATCTGTTTTTTTCCAGGTGAAAGATCAAGAATTTCCATATTACAGAGACTTGGCACGGATTATTGTGACTTTGGAAGATGCCAATAACCAGCCTCCTATTTTTACTCACACTATTTATGATAGTACAGTGTTTGAATCAGCCCCTCCTGGAACATCAGCTTTGCAGGTGATCGCTCTAGACAGAGACTTTGGGAGAAACGGAGAGATAGTTTACTCAATTGATGCAGGTAAACACTTTGTTCTCGGCTCTGGAATTTATTACACTCCCGGGTAACATTTCTATTGTTCAGCTGTTTTGAGTAAAACGAATTGTCTGTGCCGCTGAGTGTGATGCATTAGCTCATTCTTTTAACATGTCATGCATCTTAAGATTTGTCTTTTGATTTATCCTTTATCTGCCCCTTTTCTTCATAAACTGAAAGGCATGTGTGCTTTTTCCCTCAGGCAACACTGGTGGCATATTTGGAATCGATCCACTATCTGGCATCATTTCAGTAGCCAGAGAGCTGGACCTTACAACTGTGGGTTTTTATACCCTTACT
Organism: Danio jaintianensis; assembly: GCA_903798115.1. Classification (NCBI taxonomy): domain Eukaryota; kingdom Metazoa; phylum Chordata; class Actinopteri; order Cypriniformes; family Danionidae; genus Danio; species Danio jaintianensis. The sequence goes on from CAIGQV010018202.1 coordinate 14,325,841, forward strand.
GTGAGAGCCACAGATGGAGGTACCCCGTCATTAAGTAGCACCACTACTGCTAGGATTGCCATCTCTCTGTCTGATTTCTCCAGTCCAAAGTTTGCCCAACAAGAATACCAGGCTGAAATCACAGAGAATGTGGCTGTCGGGACTTTTGTCATAATTGTGTGTGCAGTCAGCCGATCTATGCTGATTTATGACATCAAAGAAGGAAATGATGAGAGGAGGTTTAAAATTAATCGCTACACAGGTGTCATCACAACACAAAAGGATTTTGACTTTGAGATGACCTCCTCATACATACTGGTCATCCAGGCTGTTAACATGGCTGGGATTGCCTCTAGTGTCACTGTCTGCATCCAAGTGGTTGATGAAAATGATAATCCTCCAGTTTTCCAGGATCTCACATATACAGGAACCATCAGTGAGGCAGCCCACGTCAATAGTGTGGTGATGACTGAGGATGGAAAGCCCTTGGTAATTGAAGCCACAGATGCTGACAAGAATCACAACGCCCTCCTAGTCTTCCAGATTGTGGAGGACACAGCTAAACTGTTCTTTACGGTGGACTCTGGAACAGGTTCTGTGAGAACTATAGCCAAGCTGGACTACGAAACCTTCAGTTCTTTTTATTTTTATGTGAATGTGAGGGACAGTGGCAGGCCTCAGCTAACAGCAGAGAAGCCAGCCAAGGTCCTAATCAGGGTTGTGAACATCAATGACTCTCCCCCTCAGTTCTCACAAGAAGCTTATGACACTATTTTGCTTCTTCCAACATATGTTGGGGTTGAGGTTCTGAGAGTAGAAGCCACTGATCCAGACATGACCACTGATCTAATGTATTCTTTGGCTGATAGCAACTTGGAGCACTTCGAAATGGATCCATCGTCGGGGGTCCTCATTGTCAAAAACAGCAAACTGTCCAAAGACCGTTATCGGTTCAATGTCAAAGTGTCAGACGGGCGGTACTTTTGCACAGCACTTGTTACTGTGTTAGTCAGGGAGGCAATGGACAGTGGCCTCCTTTTCAGCCAGACCTCATACTCCTCCTCTGTACTAGAGAACAGTGTGAACATTACCACAGTGAGCATTGTAAATGCTGTAGGAAACCGCTTAAATGAACCACTAAAGTACACTCTTTTGAATGCAGGGATGAGCTTTACAATTCGTCCCACATCAGGGGTCATTCAAACCACAGGAGTCCCTTTCGATCGTGAACAACAGGAATTGTATGAACTGGTGGTAGAGGCGAGTAGAGAATATGACCAGCTGCGAGTTGCTAGAGTAACAGTCAGAGTAGAAGTTGAGGATGTTAACGACAATGCCCCTGAATTTCTTGGCCTCCCATATTATGCTGCTGTGCAGGTGGATGCACAGCCTGGCTCATCCATCTTCCAGGTGTCAGCGACAGATTTGGACAAAGGAATAAATGGCGCTGTGTATTACGAGCTAAAGGAGAACCATCCTCATTTTGAAGTGAACAAGCTCACTGGGGATCTTACTCTTAAAAAGGTCTTTGATGCAGACTTGTCTAATGTTGAATATCCACTTGTTGTCCTTGCACGTGATGCAGGCTACCCCTCCCTCTTCACTGTTGCTGAGCTTCCAGTTACAGTTGTAAACAAGGCCATGCCTGTGTTTGACAAGTCTTTTTATGGCATATCAGTAAGAGAGGACATTGGGGTGTCCACCCCCATATTATGCATAAACGCCACAAGTCCAGAGGGCCAAAACATTATATACACTATTGTGGAAGGGGATCCCTACTTTCAGTTTGACATTGGCTTTGACAGTGGTGTGATTAGTGTCATATATCCTTTAGATTATGAGACCACACCCAATTACAGACTAACCATAAGATCTACAGACACTCTAACTGGAGCTAGATCTGAAGTAGATGTGGACATAGTTGTGGTGGACGTGAATGACAATGCTCCTGTATTTCGAAATACCTCATACACAACAACTTTGCCAGAAAACTCAATGATCGGGTCCAGTGTGATACGGCTCTTGGCAACAGACAAGGACTCTGAAAAAAACAATGTCGTTAGCTATGAAATACTTTCTGATGGCTTTAACAGCACAGATTATTTCCACATTGACAGTACTAGTGGACTTTTGTTAACAACCCGTCTTTTGGACTATGAACTTACATCAAGCTTTAGCTTTATTGTTAGGGCTACAGATAACGGTTCCCCATCCCAGAACTGTGAGGTCACGGTCACCGTCTTTCTAAGTGACGTGAATGACAACCCCCCATCCTTCAACCAACCACTTTATGAAGCCTTTGTGAGTGAACTGGCTCCCAGAGGGCATATTGTGACATGCGTCCAAGCTTCTGATTTAGACAGCTCAGACACTGAGAGTTTGAGGTACAGCATACTCTCTGGAGATGAAAAAATGAACTTCATAATAGACTCACAGACAGGCGTCATCTTGTTGTCCAGCCAGCGCAGACAAGGTATGCGGCCAACATACAACCTCAATGTGTCCGTATCTGATGGGGTATTCACCAACACTGCACAATTGAACATTCGAGTGATGGGGGCCAACCTTTATAGCCCTGTCTTTAGTCAGAGGTTTTATTTGGCAGAGGTCCGTGAGAATGCCCCTGCTGGTTCCAGAGTCATTCAGGTGCGTGCCACAGATGAGGACTCAGGGATTTTTGGCCAGATCGTGTACTCCTTCATCAATGATCTTGGAAAGAGTCAATTCAACATTGGAGCTGACGGCCTGATAACAACAGCTCAGAAACTCGACAGAGAGAACCCAATAAACCGAGACATTGTACTGACTGTTATGGCACTTGATGGAGGGGGAAGAGCGTCCTTCTGCACTGTTAGAGTAATTCTTGCTGACGAGAATGATAATGCTCCACGTTTTAGAGCTATGGAGTATAGAGTAAGCATAAAGGCTAATGTGCCAATGGGATCACTGGTGACTCAGATCCAGGCTCAGGACCCAGATGCTGGTGACAACGGCAGAGTTACCTACTCTCTGTACAGTGAAGCAAGGCTTCCCCTAGTGGATGTGCTGGAGATTGAGCCTGACAGTGGGTGGATGGTGACAAAAGGAAGCTTGGCACATCTCAGAGGAACGGTACTCTCCTTTTTTGTCAAAGCTACTGATGGAGGTGTCCCAGCCAAACATTCTCTTGTGTCTGCATTTATTCATGTCTTGCCACCTGATGCAAATGTACCCTCTTTCTCCCAGCCCCAGTACTCTTACACAGTCCCAGAGGACACACCTGTTGGGACAGCCTTAGGATCAGTGTATTTAAGTCCTGGGCAGACTGCCTTGTTTTCTGTGGTAAATGGGGAGACTGCGGAGAGTAACCAGGGTGGGACATTTTTGGTTGAGCGAGAAACTGGACTTCTAAGGCTTGTTAGCCCCCTTGACTATGAACTTACCAACATTTACCATTTCAAAGTTGCAGCCACCATGAGGCAGGCACTGGTTGAGTCAATGTCTGTAGTAGATGTAGAAGTCAAGGTGCTGGATGTGAATGACAACAAACCATTATTCGAAACCAGTTCTTATGTGGCCATGGTCATGGAAGGCATGCCTAGAGGTACACGAGTTATCCAGGTACGAGCACTCGACCCTGATTGGGGCTCTAATGGACAAGTTAATTACAGCCTCGGCCCCACCCTAAACCAAGAGCAGGAAAAAGCGAGTGGATCTGTTGCTGGTGCAATGTTTGTTATCGACAGCAAGACTGGTTGGATCACCACTCTCGGTGACCTGGACCATGAAATGTGCCCATCTTACACCTTTAACGTTGTGGCATCTGATCTAGGTGAGGGTGTCTCGCTTTCCTCCACAGCTGTAGTAACTGTTGCAATAGCAGACGTCAACGACAACCCCCCTACTTTCGAGAGGGAGTATTACAGAGGTGCGGTGCGAGAGAGTGACCCACTGGGGGAGGTGGTTTCGGTGCTGAGCACTCGTGACGGAGACAGCTCTGATCAGAATCGGCTTGTCAGCTTCCATATCACAGGTGCGTATTAAAATAGGCCACTAGAGGATGATTTATGGCTCATGGAGGCTCTCCGGGAAAGATAATCACATTGAAAGGGTTTAATTTAATGAACTAAGTGTGCAAAAGCTATATGAGTAAAGAGCCATCTGCTTTATGTGTCACATTACTTTGTTTAAAGCCCATCCGGGGATGTGAACAGATTGTTAGAATTAAGCTCAGTTTATTGTGTCCAATAACATGAGATACTTCATATTCCCTCTCCGAGAGTGTCCCTAAGTGTTTTGGTTCACTTAGCATGCTCGTAGAGTTATTTTGATGGTTGTTAGCACACATTCTAATTTGATGTGTTCAATGCAGTTTATGAAAAAAATATATATATATTTGCAAATTGAATACAACAACATTATACTATATTTATTGTTTTAGGGTTATGAATTAATTAAATATACAGTTGTTTGGTCTCTGTGCAGAGCTTTACAAATCTGGTTTGTTCATGTATCTCGATTCTGTGTGCATCTTTTTGTCTCAGGAGGAAACCCCAAGGGAGTGTTTGCGCTGGCTCCTATTCAGGGTGAGTGGAAGGTTTACGTGAAGGGGCCTTTGGACAGAGAGGAGCAGGATCAATACCTGCTCAATATCACAGCCAGCGACGGCCTGTTTGTAACCCTCATAGGCGTGGAGGTCACTGTCATGGATGCCAATGACAACAGCCCCATCTGCAATCAGGTCTGAGCAATTGATTTAGATTGACATTTGTCGTTTAATACAACCCAAGTTAACAACTGCCATGTTTATTGCTTGCATACTGATCTAAATGAAGTCTTGTTTTGCATTTTGTTCTAAGAATTAAGTACTCATATTATTGTTATTTTTTTATATTATGTTTTAGGCTCAATATAAGGCCTCGTTTCCAGAAGATGTGGCTGTTAATACTGCTATTCTGACAGTTGGAGCAACAGACTTGGACACTAGCGCCAATGGAGAAATTCAGTACTCTCTATTTGGCATTGGTGTTGAAGATTTTTTCATGGATGCAAATTCTGGTATTTCTGTGCCAACTTTGACATGTACTTTTGACACATTTCATTATTCAATATCTTAAATCGGCTTGAATACACTACACAACCTTTGCTCAGATTTGTACTGGATGATTCTACTCTAGCTGTAAGCCAGAGCATTTCTGTAGATTTTGAGTTGTTAGATGAAAATAAATATTTTTTGACTATTATTTTTTTCTTTAGAAGATTTCATACAAGTTTAATATTGTAGCTGATATTTAGGACGAGCTGATATATTATTTTTATGTAGCCATTTACATAGTTGCCAAATGTATTATGCATATTGTTTTAAAACCTTTTCAGATTTTAAAACTCATGTTGTGTATTCCAACCTTTACTTTAATTGGATTAATTTGGTACTTTTAAGTGTTCTTATGGCTTAAATACAGTTTGAAGTTATCCCAAATTGACTGGGAAGTTTAAAGCATCTCTTTGATACATTGCATTGATTTAGTAAATACCTCATTGACGTCACAAGGCTTGATTGAATAAAATATTTATGACACACAATAAAAATGCAGAACCATGGGCCACAGCTGCATTAAGTACAAAGTAAAGTGAGATGGATAAAATATACTGTAAATAATGAATGATGGTCCTAACTTTTTTGTGTGTCTGTTTTTGTGCCAGGTGAACTGAAGACGGCCGCTCTGTTGGACCGTGAGAGAACTGCAGGTTATATGTTGATAGCACAGGCTACCGATGGTGGAGGCCTTTTTTGTCGATCTGAAATTTCTTTGACCATTGTGGATGTTAATGATAATGCCCCATCATTTGCTTTCACACGGTTCATGGCAAGTGTATATGAGAGTGCAGCACCAAAGGCCTTGCTCACACGTCTTCAGGCTAATGATCCAGATGAAGGTAAATATTTCAAATACATGCAAAATTAAGGTTGGGTTTAAATGAATGTTTAAGGCATCTTGTGACTGATCACCACATCTTTATTTTTTACCTGTATTTTAACCCTACTTTCTCTTCACCACAGTTCTCCTTTAAGCTTTACAGTCGTGGCCAAAAGTTTTGAGAATGACACAAATATTAGTTTTCACAAAGTTTGCTGCTAAACTGTTTTTAGATCTTTGTTTCAGTTGTTTCTGTGATGTACTGAAATATAATTACAAGCACTTCATACGTTTTAAAGGTTTTTATCGACAATTACATGACATTTATGCAAAGAGTCAGTATTTGCAGTGTCAGCCCTTCTTTTTCAGGACCTCTGCAATTCGACTGGGCATGCTCTCAATCAACTTCTGGGCCAAATCTTGACTGATAGCAACCCATTCTTTCATAATCACTTCTTGGAGTTTATCAGAATTAGTGGGTTTTTATTTTGTCCACCCATCTCTTGAGGATTGACCACAAGTTCTCAATGGGATTAAGATCTGGGGAGTTTCCAGGCCATAGACCCAAAATTTCAATGTTTTGGTCCCCGAGCCACTTGGATATCACTTTTACCTAATGCTCCATCGTGCTGGAAAATGCATTGTTCTTCACCAAACTGTTGTTGGAAGAAGTTGCTGTTGGAGGGTGTTTTGGTACCATTCTTCATTCATGGCTGTGTTTATTGTCAAAATTGTGAGTGAGCCCACTCCCTTGAATGAGAAGCAACCCCACAGATGAATGGTCTCAGGATGCTTTACTGTTGGCATGACACAGGACTGATGGTAGCGCTCACCTTTTCTTCTCCGGACAAGCCTTTTTCCAGATGCCCCAAACAATCGGAAAGGGGCTTCATCGGAGAATATGACTTTGCCCCAGTCCTCAGCAGTCCATTCGCCATACTTTTTGCAGAAGATCAATCTGTCCCTGATGTTTTTTTGGAGAGAAGTGGTTTCTTTGCTGCCCTTCTTGACACCAGGCCATCTTCCAAAAGTCTTCGCCTCACTGTGCTTGCAGATGCGCTCACACCTGCCTGCTGCCATTCCTGAGCAAGCTCTGCACTGCTGGCACTCCGATCCCGCAGCTGAATCCTCTTTAGGAGACGATCCTGCCGCTTGCTAGACTTTCTTGGACGCCCTGAAGCCTTCTTAACAAGAATTGAACCTCTTTCCTTGAAGTTCTTGATGATCCTATAAATTGTTGATTTAGGTGGAATCTTAGTAGCCATAATATCCTTGCCTGTGAAGCTATTTTTATGCAACGCAATGATGGCTGCACGCGTTTCTTTGCAGGTCACCATGGTTAACAATGGAAGAACAATGATTTCAAGCATCACCCTCCTTTTAACATGTCAAGTCTTCCATTCTAACCCAATCAGCCTGACATAATGATCTCCAGCCTTATGCTTGTCAACATTCTCACCTGAGTTAACAAGGATTAAGTTAATTTCCATGGCAAAGAAGGACTATGCAATTCATCTGATCACGCTTGATAACATTCTGGAGTATATGCAAATTGCTATTATAAAAAGTTAAGCAGCAACTTTTCCAATTTCCAATATTTATGTAATTCTCAAAACTTTTGGCCACGACTGTAGTAACTTTTATATTACATATGTTTGTGAATGAAACTCTGTAGTATCATGGATTAAAGTGTATGCTAAATGAAATTAATATCTTGTAAAAGAAAAAAAGCTCTGAATTGCCTGTAACAAGTTATCAGTAGCTCCAGCTCAAACCTAAAAATGGCTTATAATAAATTTGCAGCTAAGGGCCTTCATGATTTACCATGAGTGTCTGTCTTGACCCAGACTCAAGCAGTTGAAACTGAGGATTGGAAAAGTTTGGTTCATTTTGCTGACTTGTTAAAAACACACTGTTTTCTGCACTGTGAAAGAAAATATTCTTTGCACGCTGTTGAAATAAATTGAGGACTCTGGCCCAAATAATGTTTAAAAAATACTTTGATGTCTCTGGTGATGAAATTTAGATATAGTAAATGGTAAACCATAGATTATTCACAGCAAACTAAGGATGCACTGAATTTTCAGCTGTGAAAAATGTAAAATTAGAATAACATTTTCGGTTTTTGGCCAAAAGAGACAACTGGGCAAAAAATTTGAGCCAAAAAAGGTTATGTTTCACTCTCCCTCAATCACTGTGGCTCAGTGGTTAGCACTGTCGCCTCACAGCAAGAAGGTCGCTGGTTCGAGTCCCAGCTGGGCCAGTTGGCATTTCTGTGTGGAGTTTGCATGTTCTCCCTGTGTTTGCGTGGGTTTCCTCCGGGTGCTCCAGTTTCCCCCACAGTCCAAAGACATGCACTATAAGGGAAGTGAATAAACTAAATTGGCCATAGTGTATGATTGTGTGTGTGAATGTGAGAGTGTATGGGTGTTTCCCAATACTGGGTTGCGGCTGGAAGGGCATCCGCTGCGTAAAATATATGGCGGAATAGTTGGCAGTTCATTCCGCTGTGGAATCCGCTGAATTAGAGACTAAGCCGAAGGAAAATGAATGAATGAATTCTGTTTATGAACCTGTATACTTATGTGCATGAACTGTATATGCTCACCAGAAAAGCAAAGTCTGCTCAAATAACCCGCTGACAGGATATTTCTATTGACCTTATTCTTCAATGCGGAAGTGCACTCATTTTTGCGATTGTTTTAGACTTCCGATTCAGCTGCCTATGGGAGAAATGACTAGGAAAAATAAACCGCAGAAAACGGTCAAACTACTCACTCTACAAACAAGTGTTTGCATGATTATACAAACAAAGCAGAATCATATAATAAGAAAATATCAGTTTGCAACATCAAGCAGCAGAACGAGCTGTTTTTAACATCTAAAAATGAATGGAAGTGAATGAGACCACAAGTCTCGAGCCAAAAAGATTAAAATAGCTGCGCCCACTCATACGCGAAGAATAAGGTGAATATAGTATACTTTTTCTTTCTGCTTGCAATAGCTCTACTGTGATGTCATGGCAACAATGGTAAACTGACACCTCACAACTCGTTCAATGTCAGTAAAATGTTTTTTTTAATGTATTTTTTAAATTCAAAATAATCTAAGTTGTTGAGTTAAATAATAATAAAAAACCTTAGAAAATAATAAAATAGTAAGTATTTTCAGTTTCAGTTTACGATCAAATTCATCAAGAATTTACAGTTTCGGCCTAGAATTTTCATTTTGATTTATCCATACAAAATCAATGCCAATCAAAACGGAGTAGAGACTCAGAAGAAAAGTGGTTTTTTTTCTAAATGGTAGTGTGCAGTGCATATGAGGAAATGTAAATGTTTGGATGTAAAGCTACTTTAAAGGTCCTACAAAACTTACATAACATAATGAGTAGGGCACAGATAGATAGATAGATAGATAGATAGATAGATAGATAGATAGATAGATAGATAGATAGATAGATAGATAGATAGATAGATAGATAGATAGATAGATAGAATTTTTTGGAAAACTTCTACAGACAAATAAAGGTACATTGCAAGTTTAATGCTTTTTATCAATTGAATTATAGTAACGAATCTGCCTTCTCACAGGTCTGAACAGGAAGATTGTCTACTCACTTGTTGACTCTGCTGCTGGCGTCTTCTCCATTGATCCATCGTCTGGTCTGGTGATCCTCGAGAAGACCCTGGATAGAGAAGTACAAGACTTGTATCAGATTAGGATCAAGGCTGCAGATCGAGCCGGGGCCGAAGGTTCACTGTCTGCCCAGGTGGACCTCACCATCATGGTTCTGGACGTGAACGACAACCCACCTGTGTTTCAAAAGCAAGATTATTCAGTCACAGTGCCGGAAGATGTTGCAGTTGGAACAGAACTGCTGCGTGTTGTTGCCAGGAGTGGCGATATTGGAGTGAATGCAGAAATCTACTATCGATTTTTGTCTGGAAATGAGCTGGGGAAGTTTTCCATTGATGAATCAAGAGGTAAGGCGCATGTTTTCTGCACATTAAAAATGCATTTCTAGACCGGAATTGTTTAGTTTTACATTTTTCTGTGAATTCACTTGTAGCTAACACAGACAAAGGATTATGTTGAGGTCATTTATCGTTCCTTTTTTCACAAGTCAATGAAAGACATTCAAGAAGGTCTATTGACTCTAGACAGGACATTATAATTTGACAAAGTGAACTTTAAAACAGCACAATATATGTGCAGCGATTGGGAAAATTAGTTATGAATGCTCCACAAAACCGTAATAACTGTGCTTAACATGCAGAAAACATGGGGGCAGTTATTGAGAACGTTCTTTGTCTCTTAAAAAGATGTGGGCAGTCGGCGGAAAGCTTGAAATATAGCAGTTTTTATAGTTATATCACTTCCCTTGCATTCAGTTTTGACAATAGAAAAAAGCGCTTCAGTTTAAACCCTTACTTTAAAAGATTTAAACTCTGAAAGGTGCAGCAGGGAACTGTTTCTTTTGGCGGTTGTGCATGAACTAAATATTCTGGCTTTTCATGTGCCTTTGTATTGACAGTTATGCAACTCTAGTGTCTTTCATATTCATCTAAATTAATAGTCTTTGCTCTGACTCATTTCTCACATGATTTCCAGGCATCATTTCTGTGGCAGATGATCTTGACTATGAGATCTGCAAGGACTTTTTCTTAAACGTCGAGGCCTTTGATGGTGGCTCACCTCCCTTGAGAGCCACGATCATTGTAACCATCGAGCTCCTGGACGTCAATGACAACTCGCCTTCATTCAGTGAGGAAATCTACAATGTTCTGATCAGCGAAGACATTGCCATTGGAGAAACCGTCACAAGGGTAAAGTTCTCTCATTAACCGAGCCACTTCATTGGCATTTAATTATCCGCAGACATAATTTTAATTTCACGGCTAGCATATAATTAAGCGTATTGCTCACATAAATCCCCTTAATGAACTCACATTAGTTATTCATTTGTACTGTGTGTTTGAGCTGTAATATAATTTACCATAAGAGGTTGTAATTTGCTTCATGATCCGGATAAATTCAGGGAGTTTGAGTCTCATGAATATGCTAGGATACAGCCAAACCAAAAATGATTCATTTTGGTATTTTTTTTACTAGTGGGTGCAGGACTATAGACAGTTTATGTAAGTGAGGATAGTAAAATAATGTAAACTGTGACATATTATATCCAAAAATTCTTGATAAACAATGGAATAAAAACCAGCAGGAAGTGAAGAAGTTGCAGAAACGAGTCTGGGACAATACTGAAGTTTAGGTTTGCATAAAACTAGAGACAACAGGCTGTCATTGAAGATAAGGGTGGAAACAAAGTAGTGCTAGTAGTGATGTAACGGTATGAACATTTCATATCACGAACATAGTGACCAAAATAATCATGGTTATCAGTATTATCATAAAAAAAAAGACCTGAAAATGTTCGAAAATAAATGGAATATAAGGCATTTCAGTAAGTGTCATATATGAAAATGATATATGAAATTTGTGACAAACAACATATACATGGCTTCCTGCATTTTAGATTTGTTTACGTATGTTTGTATTAATTCATGTATATTTATTTCATGTATATTTGTATATTCATGTATATATTTTTTGTGTGTACTTATAGGTACATTTGATTTTCTTATTCAAGGTATTGTTTCTTAAAACCTGCACTTGGAAAACTACCTCACGAGAATCCATGTTTACCTTGTTTTTCACAAAATTGCATAAAGCTGCTTTTTAAAAGCCAAAAATGATCTCTTATTTGACGAAAATAGCTAATTGTGATTTTTCTGACTCATATTGTGATTTTATTCGCAATGTAATTTTGTAAAGTAAAGCTTCAGCTCAGTATTCTCAATATTGTGCAGCACCCACTTTAAATGAAATACTTTGTGTACAACTAAATATATATTTATTTACTGCCTATACAGTAAGCATACATTTACATTGCAACATTTCTCAATTAGATAATCTCTTTTAGAGGATTTATGGTGAGTTGTCATAATCGTGATAATCAATCACTGTTTTAATTATAAGGAAAATTGGAAATGGTAACCATCAGAAAACTTATTGCATTTTACCTTGAAACTGGTAATTGTGACAACAATTATTAATAGTTGTGTAAATATTGTCACACTAACAGTTATCTGAATTAATTTTGGTTGATTGAAATCCATTTATACTGTTGTCATCTGACATTAGAATTGATATCTTGTCTTGTTTTATTACCATTTTGTAAACTATAGTGAATAAACTGTAATCATGTGAGATGTGGAAGGTGTCTCAATAATCTTTGGTCTGACTGCATGTTGCTTGTTGTCTGTGTTTATGTGCAGCTGTTTGCTGAGGACCTGGACAGTCAGATCAATGGTCGAATCACTTACTCCATTCTGAAAGGGGATCGTGAAAACCAGTTTTGGATCGACCCCGTCACTGGGCTTCTGAAAGTTAACAAGGCCCTGGACAGAGAGACGGTTAGTCCTTGGAATGAGCTTGGTTACTTTTGCTAATGAATCCTGACATCCCTTCGCTGGAGCTCTTTGAGACCTTCTCCTGAGACACGACGCGATTTCGGCCAATTATCTTTAAATCAGCCATAAAGTCTTTAATTAGGGAATGTGGGGTTGAAATTGAGGCTCTTGAGCGAATGTGGGCGACCGGACAGTCTTGTTCTTTAAAAAAAGACATTTGTCGAGAGTTGAGTCATTCTGAACTGTTTTTGCCTGACATTTATCCTCCTGTCTGGCTTGCTTAAGGTCTCGAGCTACTCATTGTCTGTGCAAGCGTTTGACAGCGGGTCACCTGCCAAGTCAACCACCGTGAATGTCAATATCGAGATTGCCGATGTGAACGACAACCCGCCGCTCTTCTCTCCTGCTAATGCGTCAGCTGTTATTCAGGTGTGAGCCACAGTTTCAGCTTTTCTATATGTTTGTTGCTTGTTACTATATGCAATGTGCCACTGTTGCTAAGGGACCCTATTACTGTTGCTTAGGAATTGCTGCAAACCCTGAAAAAAATATATTGAAGGTTCACAATTTATTCTGCTGGGCTGTCGGATGCTTGATTCTGATTGGATGACAGATGTTCTGAAAATCATTTTCCAGGAAAGGCACAGCTAAAGTAGTACCAGGCATTGCAACCACATCATATTGAGATCCAAATGATTTCAGTTTCAAAGGTTTTTTATGTCAAAGATATTAACCAAGTGCAAAAATATATATACCTTTCCAACTGTGAGTTGTAGTTGTTTGTGAATGGAAAATGTCTCATGATATAGATCAAAGTGCATAATAAATATATTAGTTACTGTCTTAAAAAAAGATTCTGAACCATTGAAATGAGTCGTCTGTAGTCTTCTAGTTTTAGTTCTGTAACCCATCTGCATTGATCAGTAACATGTTTTCATAATGCAGAATTAACATCTTTGGTAACACTTTACTTGAAGGTCATGACAGCTTTATAATAACGTCATGACACATCATTTTTCATTCGCTCAGTGAATGTCTTTGTCAAGTTGTCTTTGTCATGACAAATTGACATTGCCAAGACAACATAACCTGTCATAAATCTGTTATAAACATGATTGTCATGAGGCCATTATATTTATAACAGCCTCATTCATATTTTTCTTGACCTCAACTACATGGTATAATGGTACACATTGAATTTGTGATTAAAAAGTCAATAAATAGCATTAAATATTAATGTCGCTGTTATAAAACAATTTATAAACCTTAAAAAGGCTATCACAAAGCACTTTGTGATAGCCTTTTTAAGTAAATAAATTGATATTTTTGGAGCTTTGGTGTTGCTACCTTTTATATAAATTTCAAATACATCTCATACAATGTCATTGTATAATTTAAAATGACACAACGGAGCTAATGAGAGTTGTCATAAGAATGCATAAAATCTCCTTCATATTCATGTAATAATTATACAGGTGTCATGACAGTTTTATGAACACCCTTCAAAAGTGTTAAAAGGGTTACCAAATCTTTTCTTACCAATGAAGTAAGTTCTGTTTTCAAAGGAGACTTGTTTTAAAATAAATCATATGAACGACATCTTAAAATCATGTAAATGCAGTAAGAAACAATTTACCTTGTTTCGTAAAAAAGTTTTAACACAATGATTGAATTTGTCCATATTTAACCATAGTGGATGCTCCTTTAATAAAAATGATAATATGTAATATATTGCTCTAAACATTAACTTGCTACAAGGTTCTACCAACAGCAACATAAAATCACTCCAAGTAATTTAAGAACAAATACATAAATATTGAGACGCGTCGTAAAAAGGAAGAGAAATACAGATGCAGAGTTGCCCAAGTTGCACATATTAAATTTCAGCATCTAACTCATCTCCCTATGAAAATGAATCATACGGCTTGTTGAAGAGAGATGTGCAGTGACTTATGATCCACCGCAGCCAGACGATAAAAAAAACGAAGGGATACCCTACACTTATGTTGAAGAGATTTATCTATGAGGAATCTGTGGACTGGAATATCAGTAATTTTAGGATGCCAGTTCTTGACTAAGTCTAGGAAGCAGCCAGATATCAATTACCCTGAGAAATTCCGACCAACACTCAGAAAATCACAAACAGCACTCAAACATTGTAGCGCAGATTATAAAATATAATAATCAAGTGACTTAATTAGTAATACATTTTTAAATCGGTAACTTATTTATGTATTTGTGTGTTTTTCAAGTTGAACAAGCCTGCAGGAACGACCATCGTCACACTGTCAGTTTCTGATAAGGACTCCGCTAGAAATGGTGGACCTTTTGAGTTTCGCCTTGTGTCTGGAAATGAGGGCAGTGCCTTTAGTTTGGACCAGAATGGAGAGTTACGGACAAGCCGAGCGTTTGGTCCGGATGCAACTCGAGAATATACACTTGAGATTCAGGTTAGTGCAACTCCAGAAAACTGCTTTGAAAAGTCAAGTATCTGTCAAAAGGAAAGCCAGAGTCTTATGTGAGCGTTTCTTCTACTTTGAGCACTTCTGACCTATTTAAGCAAAGTTTTCTGGAACGAAATGTCATTTATTAATAAAAGTGAAATATTTTTACATTTTCATAACTAAAATTTTCATTACGGTTATTTCAGTTCATTATGCAAATGTACAGAACAAATAAAGTATCCGTTGCATATGCGGAACTTAATTTGAAACCTAAGGTCTTCATTTGATCAAATCTATATTAAAGCATAAATCATAACGTTGATCTTTTAGTCTGTTGTTATGCATTAATAAAACCACACTAGACATTATTTAAATACACCCTGTCCAATAATTGCAAGAAACTTTGTGTTGTTAATGTTAAAATAATTAGCTTTCTTGTGAAATTTGGATACTTTTACAAATATTTACCAATTGCTTTTTAACGGAGAGATGATTTTTTTTTCCAACATATTAGTTATAGTAACATAACATAATAGTTATTTCAACATAATAGTTACAACATAATATCTCATTTATTTTGTCTTTGCGATGGCTGTGATGATTGTATAACAAGGCAAGTCATTGGACAACAGTGGTTTGTTCTGTAGCCAATCAAACAAATGTAAATGTAATTAAAATTTCACAGGAGCGCTAATAACTTTGTTTTTTATAATAATATACAGTATATATATATTGTTTTCTTTTTCTTCTGAAGTATTAACTATATTGGTATTGTTTTGTCTAAAAATTTATATTAACATCCTGAAAACATGGCATCTTTTTGTAATCTTATGCAAAATAAATGCTAAATTTAAAAAGGAAAACAAATGTAATCTTTTTATAATAGTAGATATAATAGGAGAAGATTAATAAATAAATAAAAGAAGCCCTTTCAAAAAAAAAAGAAGAAAAAAAAGCAGTGCCTGGTCAGTTTTAATGTGACCTTCATATAACAGAAAGACTAAGTAGAAATAAAAGTTGAAGAAATGGCCATGTAGCTGCAGTGACATTTCTAAAGGAATTGAATTCATTACTGTTGTTTGATGAAGCTTTCAAATGTGGCAGTTGTACAGTGTATTTTTGTTCTTGTCAACAAGGCGCGTGACTCTGGCAAGCCTCGTCTGTCCTCCACATCCTTTGTGTTTGTGCGTGTCATTGGAGACAGCCTCTTCAAACCTGTGGCCTTCCCACTGGAAATCAGCATTGTCATGGCCGCAGATGTGTTTCCTGGCGGGATTATAGGCAAGGTCTATGCCACAGACCGAGACGACAATGATGTTCTGTCTTTCAGCCAGAGACCACAAACAAAGAGCCTTTTTAAAATCAACAGACAGGACGGGAAGATTGTGGCGCTAAATGGCCTGGAGCCTGGAAGGTAAAATATATGCAAACTTAATTTGACCATTTTATTTTAAGTGTCTCTTTATAAACATACAGTACGTTTTGTTCAATTATGGATCCTTTTAGAGAAGATTTGCTGGGCAGGTGACAGCGGTTTAAAATGTTCCCCATTCACACAGATCTACAGAAATTACCAAAAGAACTATAAATCGAATGCCAGCCAAGAGTTGGTGATGTCATTTTGTAAAGAAACACTATGCATGCCTGCGGTCCTCTAATCTGCCATTGTATAATCACCAGTTATGGGAATAATAGCGCTTTAAATAAACGGCATTACTAACGGCGATACTTTTTTCAGTAACGAGTAATCAACTGAATTACTGTTTCCCCCATTACAACACTGCATTACTATAATTGAGAACACTGAAGCGGTTCTCACGAGACACATAACCAACCAGTGATGATGATTGGTGTGTCTGTGAACGTGGTGTAACTGAAAACGTGATGATTGGCTTAGATAGAGTATATTTCCATCATTTGCCAATCAGAGGCAGAGTTGGGCGGGTGTTCACACAAGCACACGCAGAGTCAGTGGCACACACCAACGACCAGGAGTCAGAACGATGACAAATCCAACAAATTCAAAGGTAGCGTTTGCAAACTGGAAATATAAGCACTACTTTTCCCTCGTTGAGGTGAAAAGCAAGAATGTTTTTGTATAGTGCAGCTTATGGCCAGGAAAAAAAGAGTCTCTCTGCGGTGACAAGTAATTCTAATCTAATGAAGCACCTCACGTCGTCACATGCCGCCACAAAATTAGTGGCTACGCAAGTGAAAACGTGAGCTCTGCTACCAAAGGAGGAGACGAAGCCACAATGTCAAAGCAAATAAAGCTTCATTTTTCTCCACCGAAAATACTTATTATTCAGACAGAATTAAAATAATATCTATATATATAGTTGAGGACATGCAGCCATTGTCTCTCACATTGTCCCACAACAACTTTAAAATAGTGTAGATTAGTGTACAATGTTTTATATTTATTTTTTAGTCTCTTGACAAATTAGATTTTTTTTAAAGTAACGCAATAATTACTTTCCCTGGTAATTAGTTACTTTTATAATTATGTAACTCAGTTACTAACTCAGTTACTATTTGTGAGAAGTAACTAGTAAATATAACTAATTACTCTTTTAAAGGAACATGCCCAACACTGATAATCACACCATAAAAACAGTCTGCAGAAACACTTTGATTGACATTCTCCCTTTGTACATGTAATTTTGAATCTAGTTTTTCATTGCAATATACTAATTAATTAGCAGATTTCGATATAAATGGAAGTGATAATATTTTCTTAAAAGGATAGTTCACCCAAGTTTGTTTCTTCTGTTAAACACAAAATTAATATATTTTGAAAAATGTTGGAAACTGGTAGCCATTGAGCTCTGTAGGATTTTTTCCCCCCTACTGTGCATGTTAATGGCTACAGGTGTCCAGCATTCTTCAAAATATCTTCTTTTGTGTTTAACAGAAAAACAAAACTCAGAGATTTGGAACATTTACATTCTTAGGTGTCTTTTTTTTTTTTCAACAGTTGTTGTCACAAAAACACATTTTTCCGAGTGTGTGTGTGTTTTCACACTTTATTATTATGTTTTAGATACTCCATAAACGCCACGGTCAGTGATGGGCGTTTTTCAGTGTCTGTGGGGGTCAGTATCCTGGTGGAGCAGGCCACAGATGAGATGGTGCAGAATGCAGTGACTCTGCGTTTCCAGGACCTGTCGCCTGAGGATTTTGTGGGTGTTTACATGACGGACATGAAGAAAGTTCTCCGTAGCTCACTGCTCGGTGATGGTACAGGTGTTATGGACGGGCCAGACCCTCTCCACATCCTGGGTGTCCAGCCACTGAGCCGCACCAATCAGCTGGAGGTGCTTCTTGCCGTGGAGACTCCAGATGGAGGATTTGTGGGCCCAGGGGAGCTGGCTCTCAAGCTGGAGGAGGCGAAGGGTTTGCTGAAGGGAGTGTTGCGGGTGGTCAGTGTCCTGGATCAGAGCTGCTCAGGGGAGCTGGAATGCGGAGAGAGAGCCTGCGAGCTCATTCTCAGTCTCGACTCAATTGGTTTGGTCACTTATACCACTTCCAGAGTGAGCTTTGTGTCGCCACGCTTCAGCAGGAAAGAGATGTGCACATGCCCGGGTTGGTACTCTGCTCTCGTCTCAAATGAGAAAACAAATTTGGATGCTTAGTCTGGGATGCATTTCGGAACATGCACTTATTTGCCAGTTCCGGATGAATTGTGTTTATTCTAGGATGTATTCATTTAAAACTAATTCAACTGTTTGGTCTAGGATGCATTTCATAGTGTGCGTTAATTTACTAATTCAAAAATAACTAAAATATGAAGTCCAGGCTGCATTTCATAATATGCATTAAAGGGATAGTTCACCCAAAAATTAAAATGAGCTCATCATTTATTCTCCCTTGTGTGGTTTTAAATCTTTGAGTATCGAAAGAAGATATTTTGAAAAATGTTGGTTGCTAGGAGCCATTAACTATGTAAATACTATGTAAAAGTCAATGGGAGTAATCAGCATTCTTCAAAATATCTTATTTTTTTGTTTAACAAAAGAAAGAAACTCAAATAGGTTTTGAGCAAGTGAAGGGTGAGTAAATGATTGAAAAATTTTTGGGTTAATCTATCCCTTTAAGGAATGAATAAATCAAGTGTTTTGTTTAGGATGCATTTCATAGAATGCAATAAGTCATTCAAATAGAATTAAAATGCTTTGTCCAAGATATATTTCATAGTTTGCATTACTCTATTAAATCGAAACTAATTCAAATGTTTTGTCTAGGATGCATTATACATTAATTAATTAATTCAAAATTACTTTATATGTTTTGTTCATGATTCATTAATGTTTTTGACCAGCATGCATTCATTCAAATTTGAATTAAGATGCATTATATAGCATGTTTGTATTTACTAGTTCTGAACAAATACAAACAGTTTCTCTAAGGGGCATTTCAGTAATCCAGAACTAATATGCATTTTGTCTAGGATGGATTTCATACTCTTATGCATGAATTCCTTCTTCAAAACAAATTCAGATTTTTTGGACTTGGATGCATTTCATAGCATGCATTATTTATCCTGCTAGATTCATTTTAATCAGCAAGTTTGAGTGACAGTTTCCAGTTGCTTGCTTCCTACATATTTAACTCATGTCTGTCTTCTCTGTATCTGCAATAGGAATAGAGGTTTACTTAATAAATATCGTCAAAATTCAATATAAAATATTTATAGCAACATTTTTTCACTCATTAAAAAAGGAATTTAGGATCAGGAATTTAAGCATTTCAAAAAAACACAAACAACGATGCATACATGAAAAATTGTATATATATAAATCAAATTTGTTCAAAGGCAGATATTTAGAAACACACCAGGTTAGTGCACTGCTTCCATCTCCCAGTGATAAATCTAATTCAAATGCTTTGTCTAGGATGCATTTCATAGTGTGCATTATTTATCCTGCTTGATTAAATTCAAACAGGAGCTTGAGTGACAATTTACATTCACTTTGCTGTCTAACTTTTTGTGCATATTGAATGCAGGAGGAATATGTCCGTCTTCTCTCGAGCTCTGTGATGGGCAAACATGTCCGTCAGACATGCAGTGTGTACGCAGCGGCCCCACAGCGCCCTCTCTCTGCCAGTGTTTGCCTGACACGCTGGACAAGTGCGCAGGTTAGATGCAAACAGGCTTTTTACATTTTTTATTTCAACCATAGCTAAAGGCTACATTTTATTCTGGGTAAACCAGCCTTTTATATTTCACAACGTGGGCTACCAACACTTTTGACAGACTGTGACAGTGAGATGTGAATTTTTCATTAATTCCAATTCAAATTTTTATTCAATTTATTTATATTGTAATTTGTTACAACGGGGCTGCACGGTGGCGCAGTGGGTAGCACGTTTGCCTCACAGCAAGAAGGTCGCTGGTTCGAGCCTCGGGTGGGTCAGTTGGCGTTTCTGTGTGGAGTTTGCATGTTCTCCCCGTGTTGGCGTGGGTTTCCTCCGGGTGCTCCGGTTTCCCCCACAAGTCCAAAAACCTGTGGTATAGGTGAATTGGGTAGGCTAAATTGTCTGTAGTGTATGTGTGTGATTGAGTGTGTATGGGTGTTTCCCAGTCATGGGTTGCAGCTGGAAGGGCATCTGCTGCGTAAAACATATGCTGGATAAGTTGGCGGTTCATTCCGCTGTGGCGACCCCTAGATTAATAAAGGGACTAAGCCGAAAAGAAAATGAATGAATGAATTTGTTACAACCTACTGTATGAGGAAAGCAGTTTAAAATATTGAATAGTGAGTGATTAAAAGCAAATTGGTTGAAACATATGTATAAACACATGTCCCTAATCAATATCTGTGGAATAATTTTATATTAATTATTATACAAGTATGATATTGTGTTTATACAAGTTCAATCACACAAGCTACAATGTGTCTTGAAGGAACACTCCAATTTTTTTTGGAAATAGGCTCATTTTACAAGTCCCAAAGTCTGGGTCTGGCTAGAGCACTTTTAGCTTAGCTTAGCATAAATCATTGAATCAGATTAGACCGTTAGCATTTTGCTAAAAATAAAAATAAAAAAGAGTTTCAGTAACTTTACTATTTACAGCTTGACGATTCTGTGGTTACATTGTGGAGTGGAGTGGGAAAAAAGTGGAGTGTCCTTTAAAAACTCTTTTGTTGTTTGGAATAAATCAAAACTAATGGGAATCCGAAAATGTCACTTTTCGTTAAGTAACGAAAGAATACATTTTTTGAACGCTTGCTGGATGTCATTTATCTGAAATCATCAAAAAAACATTTCCAAATACTATACTTACAAGTAAACCACAATTTTGAAGTCTAAAAACAACATTCTCACCTAAAAACTACCTAAGAGTACATTATATAACACAATAACAGCAGTATTTATCAGAAGACCTCTGCTATTTGACACCTCCAGTGAAAAATACTGAAGTAATTTCAATGATGAAATGGGTACCATAGCGACACTGCTAGAAAATTACATGTTTGGAAGGAATTCTCAGCCAATCACATGTGAGGACCAGAAAGAAATTGTATATACAATATCATATACCACAGGGATATGTTTGTTGTTGTTTTAAATCCCTCAAGTAGCTCCAAGTAAGAAACAATGTCATTTTATATACAAAGCAAATTTTGTATCTGAATGCATTTTCTTTTAGCCTTTGAAAGAAATGCATGTTTGCCAGACATTTCAAACACTGTGTTCCTCTTGTGAAATGTCCTCAGGGTGTGTCAGACTTGCATTTAAATGACATTTCACTGTATGTCGTTGAGACCAAACACTTCTACGAAAATCTTTTGTGAGAGGATGTATAAATAGCAGATTTTGAAATCTAGTGCTGGTGTGTTTGACTGACTGCTTTCTGTGCTGTAGGTCAAACATCTCTGAGCTTTGCGGGGAACAGTTACATCAAATACAGAGTGACGGACAGTGGTAAGAGCAGAGACATGAAGCTGGGCTTGAAAATCCGAACTCTGCAGAGCC
The DNA here is from genome assembly GCA_903798115.1 of Danio jaintianensis. NCBI lineage: Eukaryota > Metazoa > Chordata > Actinopteri > Cypriniformes > Danionidae > Danio > Danio jaintianensis. The sequence continues at coordinate 14,347,615 of CAIGQV010018202.1, forward strand.
AGGGTGTCATCATGTACACACGCGCAGACCCCTGCACATTGCTCAAGGTAACATGTAGATATAGACACATTTTAATAATTGATGGAATTTGAAATATCTAGTTATAGTAAAAGGTGATGGTGAATCTCCTCCAAAAGAGTCAAATTGTTTTTTGCTTTTGACTGTTGCTGTGTCGAAAATCACTCTCTTGTTCATGATGTAGTACATGGAATTTAAATGCCTCAAAATCCACATTGTAAATACATTGTTAATTAACGCAAAGAGATGCAGATTGCAGCACTGGTGTTTGATCCTGATCAAAGACCTTGAAAGGGACTTTGACCTGGTTCTTACCCTCATAGAAAACAAAATGTTTAGAATTCTAGTAGTGGAGCAGAGTGGTGTTTCCGGTGTCCGGTCTACCATGTGCCCAGATATGGTTATTGGTTCTTAAAGGGAAAACTTACAAAAAATTGGGATCTCATATAGAGTAATTTTGCGGCCTGGTAGAAATTCTTTCACGACCTTGTACTGAATCACAACCCGGTGGTTGTTCTTAGGCATAACCGAATACTCATCAATTCAGACAGGTGGACATAATTACTGTTCATTTTATCATTGAGAAGCAAGTCTTAATTTGTGCATTGTAACTTTTATTTACCTGTTCAGATGAGACACTTCTCAGATCTCCCACATGAGTTCTCTTTGCACTTTGAGGTTTAATGTTTAAATAACAAAAGCTTATGAATGTAGTTTGAACAGGAATAATAACATAGAGTCCCACGTGCACTCACGCAATGACATGAGGCACATGTCACTTTCATTTTGACATGAAAGCATCTCTAACTTTAGTGCTCACTGATGGGACATTTACTTGCGGAGAGCCTTGTTTCAACGCATGGATATGCAGTACATTCTAATTTGCACAGTACCAGTTCAGAGTAATTAAATGAATGGGGAAAAATCCAGATAAAATACAATTTTTAATTTAAATGCAAAACCGAAAAAACACAATTTCCATATGCATATTGAACTATGGAGGTCGTACTGAAAGGTTCAACATTACATTGAGTATTGGGCCTCCCTAAAGTCTCCTTTTTTTCTTCTGAAGTGCCTAAGTTCGACTCCAAGACTGATATTCAGTGCTATGTAAATAAATGTTGAGTCCCCATTATCATCATATAAAAAGTTACCATGACAACGCAGGGCAAAAATCTATCACCCCATTATAGCTGTCCTTACACCATGCACTTCTTATTTTTGCTGTTATAATAAATGCAAATAAACATTTTTGCAAACCATCTTGAAGTATTCTTTCATACATTTGCTCGAACTTTCCTGCCATGTAGCTTTAAATTGAATGCTTAATTTGTAGCACACTTACAAATGCTGTCCCATTCCCAATCCACGATGACATTTGTCTCTTTTGGTTACATAACCATAAAACCACATAACAATAGAACCGATGCCTTAAAATGACATTTCATATAGCATTTGCTAACAAACATGTGGAAGAGCCATGGAAATGGAATTATTTAATGACTTTAACTAGAAAAGTCTTCCAAATGGTGTCCCTTTCCTACAATGGTGGAAAAATACTCTTTGACATTCACCCAATGTGTTTCCTATAGTAAGTGCTGTATTACTTTAGTATAGGGAACAATTCTTGCTATTAACTAACTAGTAGCTTAAAAGCATGCCTATGAATAACATATTCATTTTTTATTAGTACTTATAAAGTACATACATATCCTGTATGATTGTATTCCCTAATACTATGGTTAGTGTGATTTCACCAAGTAGGACATGTTCCTGGATCAACATCTATGTTGAAACTGGAACAACATTCCAATCAGCTAATCAGAATTAAGGGATACATTTTCAGTTTATGTTAAGTTTAGGCTTATGGTTAGCGTTATGTACTTCTACATGATTGTTATCCAACTATTATTCCCCTGTGATTTTGTGAATAGTTTACTGTTATGGTTGGGTTTAGGGCTAAGGAATAGCTATGGATTACATTTTCGAACAAAAATTATGTTTCAGGATCAACATAGATGTTAATCCAGGATCGCATCGCACTTGGCAAAATCACACCCACCCTAATCCTACCTGCCTACAAATTAGAAGGTTATTGAGGGAAAAGTCATCATCAGTGTTTTGTTAATAGTAAGAATTGAACCTTAAAATAAAGTTTGACTGCAAGTGTTTGTGTGTTCATTCAGATTGAGGAAGGGCGCCTGTGGTTCCAGATGGATTGCGACAACAGACTGGACATCCTGGGCATCTCTGGTCGTCCAATCAATGACGGGTCATGGCACAGCGTGACCCTGGAGCTGACCAGCAACTACACTCTTCTTTCTCTGGACGACAGCTATGTGGAGCGCCGGCGCTCTGCACGGGCCCCTGTCCGCATCTGGCCCTTGGCTGCAGACGCATCACTCTTCTTTGGGGCTCAGGTGTTGCATGGACCGGTGGGTGGAGGTGGTCAAAGGCCTCCGCGGGTGCAGGAAGGCTTTCAGGGGTGCCTCGGTTCCCTTATGCTCAATGGCAATGAACTCCCTTTACAAAATAAGAGGAGCCGCTATGCAGAGGTAGCTGGACTGAGTGACGTCAAGCTCGGATGTGTTTTATATCCTGATCCCTGCCTCGGAAGGCCATGCCAGAATGGAGCTGCTTGTGCAAAGATGCCCTCTGGTGGTGAGAAATAGAAAGTGCATTAAACTGAGTGTGTCTTAAAGGGAGAGTTCATCCTAAAAAGAAAATGTTCTGTTAATTTGCATCCATACCATTGAAGATGTAGGTGACTTTTTGTTTTCTCCAGCAAAATATTAAGATTTTTTAGCTGAATCTGTGGCATTTGGTGATTCAAATATCGCAAGTCAATGGTTTTGAAAATAAAAACAAACACATACAAATCAGTCCCCATGGCTCCTGATGATACACTCAGACTTATGTAGTGAAGCGATTGGTCTGTGTAAGAAAATAAATATTATTTATAATAATATTAACTTTAAACAACTTTGTTTGCCAATGTTTTCTCTTTCTCGTCAGGTCATCAGGATGTGCGTTTACTATGTGGCAATACTATGTGTTGTCATTTGAGTCAGCAGTGTAACAAGCAAGCATCATATTCCACATAGTAAATGCGCTTTTATATTTTTTGGGGGGGGGTTTTGCCACACAAAAGTGTTCTTGGAGCTTTGTATGATTACAGTTGAACCACTAAAGTCACACGGACTGTTTTGATAATGTTTCTGGACTTTTAATTTCTCTGGACCATTACTGTCTATAGAGGATGGGGGAGCTCTCGTATTTCATCTAAAATATCTTAATTTGTTTTCTGAAGATGAAGTAATTAATAACAGAATTTACTTTTTTTCGGTGAACTAACCCTTTAAGCATAAACTGATTGTATAACAGCTAGATTTGGCTCTTATGTCGATTTCACCCAGCATGTAAACACATTAACCGGCTTTCTGTGTGTACATATGTGATATTTGACAGGAACATGTCCTTATTGCGGATTTAAAAGCATCCAGACAGAGCAAAACATTTTGGATTAATTGAGGAAGAAATATTCCATAAACGCAGATGTCTTATTGACCTGTAATGTAATATTGATGTAATGCAATGTATTCTCATATTGTGCAGCAGAAGAAGAAGTGCAACAATCAAAATGCTCCATCTTGAGCCATTTGTTTCCTACTGACATGCAGCAATATTTTATTTCTTTTTTTTAATGATTTATTGAAAATGACAAATGACATAACAAATGAAATACGTGGAGATAGATGTGCAAATTATTCCGTTTTGACATCACTACCAGTGGATAAACCGATTTATTAATGTCTTATAAACGCGGCACACTTGCATTTTTGTGAGTTATAAAGTCTTGTAAACAATGTGCACTTACATTACTGTGTGTTATCAGCATATTGGTGTGCATGTAAATGAAGAGCTCTGTCTCAGAAGTCGTGTTTTGTACTGTATGTTTCTTCAGATTTCTCGTGCAGCTGCCTGCCACAGTTCACCGGGTCTCGCTGTGAAATGGAAATGACGTCCTGTGTGCCGTCACCTTGTCAGAATGGAGGTGATTGTAAGGCTGTTGGAAACACCTTCCTCTGTGGCTGCCTCAAAGGATACACTGGACTCATGTAAGATTTGTCTGCATTTAAATCAATCTTGTGTATTTCAGATCTTTCCATTAATGTGCAGTTCAGGATTTTATGATTTCTCACAAGAACCCTAAATTATAGCACCACTTCAAAATAAAAAAACAGTTCTTCAGGATGGTATGGTTCTTAATAGACCTGTTACTGAGTACAAAGATTTGTTATAGACCCATCTTTTTTAGACTTGCTAAAACATAATATATCTACAAACTTTAAAATGTATAGGCTAATAACTTAAAATTTGAATGTACAGATGGTTGGTTCGTCATTGGCGTATTCATTCAAAAGATCATGTCTCAAAAGATAGATGTTAGATGTTTTGAAAACAAGACATAACATTTAAAATAAATTAATAAAATAATAATGTTTATTTTGTTTATTTATGTATGTATAATATATAACTCAGGTAAATATATTTTAAATGATCAAATCTGCAAGTCCAACAAATGTATATTTTCCATAATTGTTCAACATTTAGAGCTGTTTTGTTTTTTTTTACTCTGTTTTTATTAATTACTATGTTTTGACATTCCAAAACGAAATCACATTTTAAAAAAACTTTGATGCTTTTTAAGTTTGAAATTGTAAAAACGTTTCAATTGCTTACTTTTTATCTTTCTTCTGTTAAAATGCAATTATGGAGTCCCATTTAACAAATCAAAACTCAATTTAAGGGACCCTTTGTTAAGCGAACAAACGGTTTAACAGTCAATTTTGTTTATGATAATTGTGTCTTTAGTGTTTAGTAAGACAGTCTAAAACAGAACTGTGTTGAGCAACACCACACTCTTCTAAAAGTTATTATTCCTAGTGTTCACCTGCTGCTTTTTCTCTGACACCTTGATTGTTTGAACGAACAGTTCAATACTAACGTGACACTGTAAAATGGGTATGTTGATTACTCGTTTTAATTAGATCTTTTCACTAATTACTCAAATCGTTTAACAGCAATCCATCACAGAAATCCTGTTAAGGCTTCTCTAATTTCCATGCAGTGTAATTATTTTTTATTCAATATGAGTTGAATTAGAGTTGTTTCTCCACTAGAGGATGCTGTTGTTGCTTTTTTAAGCAAACCCAAACCTGAACCCAACCTTCTAAGAAAAGTGGAATTCTGGGACCTGTGTCCTTCTCCTCTTTATGTGCTTTTATATCGTAAGGAGAACATAATAAAAACCTAATTACTTTATATAACCGCTGTATAACTACGTTCTCTGTGTCATTAAGTTATGCAATACAAACAACTCTCTCATTATGTTCTCTTACACTCGCTTGAGAGATTCCTTGAAATGTCTGGCACTCAGAGTACATGTAAAGAGTTCTCTCATCATTACATATTTGCTGTTTGCAGCACAGAGGGGATTTCTGCTAAATGTGAAAATTCACAAAATTTGGAAGGCAACAAGAAACTGATTTCTCTGCTTAAGATCAGATAATGAGAGAAAAACTAAGGCTAAGTTCATAGTAGTACACTGCTATTATGCATGCATGGACTTTTTTGTGCATTCACTATTTATTTTTATTGAGCAAGGACTCATTAAAATGATAAGAAGTGACAGTAAAGACATTTGTAATGCCTTTATTAATCATACTTATTTAAGTTTTCAGTCTTTTGAAGAATAATGAGCGGATTCTAACTCAGGGTAAACTCTGATAGGCTATTCCAACAGACATGAGTCTAAAAAGTTTGCATTCCTGGATGATAAATGGATGATGATGACAGTGGAGGAATATGTAATGTAACATAAGGGTTTCGATTTCAAATATATGCTGTTATTTTGAAAAACAAAATCCTAAAAATGTACTCAAAAAATCTAGCAGTTTTTAACAGTGACGATAGCACCATATTAGAATGATTTCTGAATGATCATGTGATTAAAATATGGATTCAGCTTTTCCATCATCATATTAAATTAATTTGAAAGCATATTAAAGTAGAATTTGTCAATTATATTTATATAGATAATAAATAGCATACAATTAAAATGTGGAAGACTGCATTTATGGTTTGGTTCGTAATTGAAAAAGTTTCTGATATTAGTTTTTGTACACACACATTACAAAGACATTTATTTGTTCATTGGGTTGTCTTTATATCTGTTTAAAATGTTCCATTACAAAAACAACTATTACTTTATATATTTAATGGAACAACAAACAAAGAAATTTAGGATATTTATCGATGCAATGAAAGTCAAGGTGTTCAATGTCAGTGGTGGAATGTCAACAGAATGTCTAATACATCTGAGTAAATGAGCTGTGGATTTTTATTTATGAGAACAGTATCGCTTTAAATAGAATGCAGTTTAAACAATAAAACATAGGCTATCACTTAATTCCCAACAGCCTAACATGAACACATCCCTCTGTCTACAGATGCGATGAGGATGTAAACGAGTGTGAGAGGGAGGAGTGTGAGAATGGCGGAAAGTGTGTCAACACATTCGGGGCCTTCTACTGTAACTGCAGCACAGGCTTCGAGGGTCAGTTTTGCGGGCAGCCGTCGCTAGACAGCCCAGACACTGAAGCCCTGTCATACGTCGGACCGGGTGAGATCATTGGCATCGGCGTTTTGCTGTTTGTGGTTTTGGTCTTGTTGACCCTGCTGGCCGCTTTCCGTAAAAAAGTCCTCCGGAAGGATTGGAGCCGAGGAGAGGCGGTGGGCATCTCCACAGAGACCAACTACATGCTGCATAAGACCAGCATCGGAGCTGAGGGAATTGAGTTTAAATCTGTACGGATCAGTGGCGAGTGTCGCGCCAGCTTGTACCGAAACGACAGTACAGGAGGGCCACCGCAGGTCATGGTGCGTCCCACAGCCTACACACATCCCCAATGCCAGGGCATCCCTCTAGGGGAGATGGAGAAGGCTGATGGAGCTCTGGCCACCCTCTGCTGCCCTCCACAGATGAGCACCTTCCAGCCGGATCCACCACACATCCTCGGGATCCCGCGGAGAGGTGTAGCCATCTGCAGCGTGGCACCCAATCTTCCCCCATCACTGTCCCCAAACCCATCCGAACGCAGTCCTATCCGCAAACCACCCTGGGAAGAAGAGGAGGATGAGGATGACGAAGATGATGACGATAACACCACAGAGCATGAAGTCCGAGCTCTGGAGTGGGAAGGCAGGGGTTATCAGGCGGATGGACAGGAAGCGTACAGAAGTGGGGGTAAAAATTCGGCACACACACTCCACTCATCTCAGATCAAATGGAGGCTGACAAACTGCAGTGAAAGCAATTTCAGCGTGACCCCATAACACCCCATGGCCAATTAAATGTCAGCCTTTGTGTAGATGAGATGCATATATACACTGGTCTCCATTTGCGCAGTTCCATCATACAATAACGTGTGATGGAGTGTAATTACCGTAGAGATAATATGAGGCTTTCACACACTTTCCACATCCTGATAAATGGTATACATTATGAGTTAATCACAAAGTGTTTAAGTGTGTGTACATTATATATATATATATATATATATATAATGCATTACAATGTTGAGTTACTCCCCAAATCCTTTTATGGCGAATGATGGGTTACGTTACTTTTGAGTTACCTTTTGAGTTACCTTAAGCTTGATCGCTTTTAGAACATGCATTTTTTTTCTTCTTCTTTTTTTAAAATAGAGGAGCTCTGCAATTAACAACATACTGTATAACCTACACCTTCATTTACCTTTAAATAATTTAGGATAAAGTTATCCTCTGAGAACTTTGTGACCCCAGAGCTATACATGCTGTACTGTATATACAGATTATTGAAAGTTTAAAGCAACGTGTTTGCTACGTTTGTACTTTTTGTCTTATTAGTTAAGTAAAATCACTGTGCATTGAGACAATTGCCTTTTCCTTTTCTTCGATGCGTTCTAAATAATCAGAATACTTCCATCATTCGTTTCTCTCTGTTCCCGCAGGGAGCAAATTCTTTCGCTGAGTGTGGAATTCAATGTGACTGTTAATTTTAATTCAGCAATTTATTTTTAAAAGCTAATTAATTAAACTTAAAAGTAACTCGCATTACATTTTAAGTAGTACATTACTTTACTCGTTACTTAGAAAAATAATATTGTTACGTAACTCACGTTACTTGTAATGCAATATCCCCAACACTGTCATTAGTGCCGTCAAACGCATTGCATCCAAGAAAAAAGTTCATATTTACATATATACGTTTACTGTGTATATTGTAAACAAGCATACTACACATAAAAAATATACAAAATAAATATATTTACTCATATATTTATATATATAATTTGTATAGAAATATTTATATACATAAATATAAACAAATATTTTATACGTTATAGATTCAACTTGACCAGGGGCTCAAAAATTGTTTCACAACAGAGCGGATTATACTAATCAGAACCATCTGCCATGCTATATTGTTGCATCCTTCAAAATAGGCTAACAGGAGCCTTTTGTCTCATAAAATATTTAACAGTGTGCCCATGCAGGTAGGCAGCTTGTACATAATGTGAGGGTGATTATTACACCTCCACTTGTGGAAACTTTTTTTTTTTCTGCCCGCATTGAGTGCTCAAGTGGATGACCTTGGTCTTGTTAGTGTGTTCTTCAAGCAGAAAGCCATTTGTCATAGACTGGTTGTTGGATTTAACAGTGTTTAGTGTAGTATAAATATAGGACAGATAGTATTGCTCTTTCACTTTAGCAGATTTGATGCCATAGAGAATGTTAAGCTCTAAAATTTATTTTGTTTGACCATAATGTGTGTGCAGGTCTGATTTTGGTGAGAGATTTGAAATGACAATACTTTCACTGGCCCTATCACAGATATACAGTGTTGGTAGATTATTTACAGTCAGTCAGTCAGTCAGTCAATCAATCAATTGTAATCTGTTACTGACAGATTGCATGATAGAAATGGTCTTGCATTCTGTAAATGAATTCAGACTACTTTTGGATTACCTTTAGTTTACTTTTGACTAAAATCATCTACTTTAAATCTGAGAGGGACTTAAGTAAGACTGAAAATCCCTGCATTACACAAACAAACATTAAGAATTCTTGATACAATTTAGCAGTTTCCCCATGACCCTGCATGACTACTTTATAATTTGCCATTACCATGGAACAGTATGAGTTTTTTACAACAGAAAGAAGAAGAAAAAATCAGTTATCATTGTGTAAATATTGTCTAATCATGTAATTGACACAAATTGACAAAGTATAAAAGAAAATACATTTACAAACACAGTGAAAATCCTGAAAAGACAACAACTATCACACTGTAACTGTATTTGCATATGCACTATACACCACAAATGCATGCGCTGGCACGTACTTGGATCTGTGTGAGAATCTGCCACTTTATTCTCCTGCAGGAGCTGTAAATGCAGCAGAAGAGGTCACCGGCTTCTCTGACAGCAGCACCAGCGAGGCTCATTCCCTCAGGTCTTTCCAGTCCGATTCCTGCGACGACAATGGTGAGATACAACCACTGCCAGAGCCAAAATCCTCAGCTTACCCTCCAAAAAACAAAACTTCCACTGCTCAAACATTTTTCAAAGTTTAATTTGCTACTCTGGAAAAATTCAGCGGATGGTTTTAAATGGGGATTGTTTCTTTAGGGCATAATTTTCTATTACACTTTAACTCTACCTAACCAGTAGATTATTAGGGTTCTGGAATATAAATTTCACAATTCCCCATGGTTTCACTAAAAAATTATTAAGGCAAGACTGCAACTTCTCAATAAACCACAGAGCAATTAGATGACACACTGAATGAACCCTTCACATTGATGTTTTTTCACTTTATGTTATATAAGCCTCGTCTCTTTGCACCCGTCAGCTCTTTTTGTTAGTCAGCTTTTGAGATGCTTTAAGCAACAGTTCGGATGGAAGTGAAGTCAGTTACTCACTCTCATGACATTCCAAATCTCTATTACTTTATATATTTTATGGAATGACTAACACAGAGGTTTAGCAGAATGTTCAGGATGTTTACTGTATATCCATGCAATGAAAGTCAAGATGTCCAAAAAAATATGAATTTAGATGTAAATATAATGAAAATGCTGTGCCTCCATTGATATGAACATGTGTAGTGCACTCACTGCGCTGTCAAGACATGGAGATCAAAAATTCAGAGCTCAATTAGTCTGTTCACAAGTAGACAATACTTTATGATAATAATCTGTGCTACACTTATAGCCTCCAACTCAATCACTGCCAAGTGAAATCTAACAGCTTATTAGCAAATGGCTAACAATATACATATTTAGTCAAATTTGGTCACATATGCATGTGATTTACTTGTATCATAGAGGGTTTTACTATTAATAATTGAAGTGCCCTGGCTGTCACCTTAATATGTTTTTCACATAGTGGTTAATGAAAGATAACTTTTGCCAGTGTCACTGCAGTTCATGATATGTGCAGGCTTAATTGCTTCATTTATATTTTAAATGCTTTTAATTATGGTTTAGTATGTCTCTGTAAGGTACTAAAATGTTACACATAACAATATTTCTCAGCCTGAATATTTCACATTCTCCCTGTATTTATGCATATTGTTGTATAGAGGCTTAAATGAAGACTATTACCTATAATGTAAGCGTGTATCAGTGTTGTCATTTAAAGCATCTGTTAAAGAAAAGGTGTCTTGTTTTCAGATATGTTTATATTATACATTCACTATGTATCTTATTTAAATATTTTTATTCTGACCAACTGTCATTTTCTGAAAGAAAAAACCTTAAACACAAGACAATATATTTATTTGAAAAGAATTATCAGACCTTTATAAAATAAAACAATTATTAACATTTACTCAAACCCACAACTAAACCATCCAGTATCTAGAAAAACTGCTCTGTGATTCATCACTTTCCGATAATAATAATAATAATAATAATAAAAACATTTCAATTTAAATTAGTTTTTAATCTGGATAGTTTCAATTGTACATATGTATAACAAATGAACAAGTTTATTAAAATTCAGCCTGCTTAGTCTCTACTGTAGAATCCTTTAACTGGCATTGTAGCTGTTTGGATGGCCTTTTGTCCATAAGGCATAATAAAAAAATAATTAACATTTGCTTAGAGGGGTGTCAGGGAAACAATTTTTGTTTTGACCAATAAATTGGTCAAAAAACATTTTTATCTTCTTAAAGTGTAAGTTAAAGGGGAAAATAAAGACTCACCCTCAAGTGGTTCAAAACCTTTGAGTTTCTTTATTTAGTTGAAAAGTAAATAAGATATTTTTAGAAGGCTGAAAACATGTAACCGTTGGCTTCCAAAATATTAGTTTTTCCCACTATGGAGCTCAATGGAAACAGGTTTCTAACTGTTCAAAATACTTTCTTTTGTGTTCAGCAGAAGAAAGAAACTCAACAGTTTTGGAACAAGTGAAGACTGTATAGACTAGACAAAAATTGAAGTCAACAATTCAACTTTAAGTCACTCCACTACCTCCATATACTCGAAAACACACAATATTATCATATTAACCTGTACAAACACTCTCAACTCCCCACCTGTAACGTAATGACCCGATCTCAGGCAAAAGCAACTGATGATTCTATTCAGCTAATTAGAATGACTTGTGTTGCCTGATATTTCCGAAAGGAAATCATGAGGATTAGTAATAACCCTACCCTGCGCTAACGACGTGACAGCTTGAATAGGTCAGAGCAGTAATTACAATCCATCTGCCTTTGATTCGCTCTCTAAACGCGATTGCTATCATGACTCAGTAGTGTAGTATCACTTCTGCTGTACAAAATAGACGCTAGACTGACACATCTGACGTCCACTTGCTATTGTTTAGCAGATTTCGTGATGCCGGAGGATTACGGAATGAAACAAATTGATTTATATAAATGCTTATGTAAGGTTTTCAGTGGTGGATGTTTGTTTGAAGTGTTTGTTTGATGTTTGATTATTAGTTCATTGTTGACTGACGTTTACACTTGTTTATGCCTTGAAGCCTCCATAGTGACCGTTATAAGACTGGTAAATAATGCAGTGGACACCATTGAAAATGAAGGTATGATATATATCTATCAATCTATCCATAGGTATGATCTATCTATCTATCTATCTATCTATCTATCTATCTATCTATCTATCTATCTATCTATCT
>CAIGQV010018202.1:14359899-14384894 GCA_903798115.1 Danio jaintianensis
TCTATCTATCTATCTATCTATCTATCTATCTATCTATCTATCTATCTGTCTGTCTGTCTGTCTGTCTGTCTGTCTGTCTGTCTGTCTGTCATTTGGTCGTTCTTTCTTTTTCTTTCTTTCTTTCTGATATTATTTTTATTTTCTGTCTTTATATCAGTTAACCTAACTGTTAAATCGTATAAAATTTTTAAAAACAACATCTGATTACATTATTACAAAAATACAAACACAGTAGAAGTCTATATTATTAGCCCTCCTGTGAAATTTGACATTTTAATTTGTTTAAAAATATTTCCCATGTCTTGTTTAATGGCATACATTTTTTATACATAATAGTCTTCTTAACATACTAACTAAAATCTTTGGTGACTTTCCCTATTTATTTCGCAAGATACTAGTATTCAGGTGGCACGGTGGCTCATTGGTTAAGCAGCACTGTTGCCTCACAGCAAGGAGGTCGCTGGTTCGAGTCCCGGCTGGGCCAGTTGGCGTTTCTGTGTGGAGTTTTCATGTTCTCCCTGTGTTTGTGTGGGCTTCTTCCAGGTGCTCCGGTTTCCCCCACAGTCCAAAGACATGCGCTATAGGTGAATTGGAGTAACTAAATTGGCCATAGTGTATGAGTGCATGTGTGAATGTGAGAGTGTATGGGTGTTTCCCAGTACTGGGTTGTGGTTGGAAGGGCATCCACTGCGTAAAACATATGCCAGAATAGTTGGCTGTTCATTCCGCTGTTGCGACCTCAGATAAATTAGAGACTAAGCCGAAGGAAAATGAATGAATGAGACTAGTATTCAACTTAAAGTGCAATTTAAAGACTAACTAGGTTATTATGTAAACTAGGCTAGATAGGATTATTGGACAACAGTGGTTTGTTCCGTAGAAAATCTGAAAAAATAAAATAAAATCTTAAGGGAGGCTAATAATATTGATGTTACTTTTTTTATTAAAAACATTCATTCATTCATTCATTTTCTTTTCGGCTTAGTCCCTTTATTAATCTGGGGTCGCCACAGCGGGATGAACCGCCAACTTATCCAGCATATGTTTTTACGCAGCGGATGCCCTTCCAGCTGCAACCCATCACTGGGAAACATTCATACACACTCATTCACACACATACACTACGGACAATTTTAGCTTACCCAATTCACCTATACCGCATGTCTTTGGACTTGTGGGGGAAACCGGAGCACCCGGAGGAAACCCACGCGAACACGGGGAGAACATGCAAACTCCACACAGAAATGCCAACTGACCCAGCCGAGGCTCAAACCAGCGACCTTCTTGCTGTGAGGCGAACGTGCTACCCACTGCGCCACCGCGTCGCCCTTATTAAAAACAGGTTGTTTTAAATATTATTTTATGTAATAACTGTTTGTTTTATGGTTTTAGTTTGAGATTATCAATAATATCCAATAAAACCCTAATCAGCACCTTGATAAAAAGCAGATCGTCCATCTTATTACATGGCCACTAGGCAAATAAATAAAATGGATGTGGAAATATTGATTTGAGGTGAAAAGAAATTCAGTATGTGAGTAGAAAGATTGATTGAGAGACATCTGGCGCATCTAGGAAATCAGTTGCCTGGAAACCACATCCAATTACACAGTTTAGCATCATTATAGAACAAAAACTGACCATAGAAAGCAGCACTTGAGCGAGTGAAGCATTGACATGTAGAGTTAAGAAGAGCGTCATGTACTGTGGTCAGACTTTTGTAGTAATATTCTGTTTTATTTTAATGACAGGCCTGAAAAAACTATTATATTTAAAATATGTTTGAAAAAATCTTTTCTTTGTTAAACATGACTTGGGAAATAATTTTAAAAGAATAAAAAATTTCGCAGGAGGGCTATGTGTAATGCCTTTAATTTTGTGCTGCCATATTTGACACCTAATTTTACCCACTAAGGATGGATAAAAGAATGGATAAAAGAAGGCGATTTATGGATGCCATTCATACATGTTTGAATGATTTTATTCATACAATGACCCCTGAAGGTTTTAGTGTTAATAACCTATTTAAGGCTTAAAAACCCATACTGCATGAAAAGGTGAAGGTGAAATCCCAAAGCACAGAAACTGACGTGTCCAATGAAGCAGGAGCTCAGTCCACACTGGAGAAAGTAGGATTAGGGCTGTTAATTAAACTGCACAACTCTGGACTCGTATAAAACCAGGGTTTAGATTCGCTCTCTAATCACTCACATAATCCAGCTGCATTGAGAACCTGAACTATTGAACTAGCCTTTAGTTGGTGAAGAACAGCATCAGCCGCAGTGACCTGGTTTTAATGCACACCAGAACCAGTTTCTAATTAAACCTGCCCGACCACAAGCTGCTTGCTTGAAACTCACACATACTATGGTAATTCATGCCGTCTGAGGAGTTCGCAGCTTCACTTTCTCTCTCAGAGGTCTGGATGAAAGTGGACTGTTTTTGTTGGTTATGCTAAATAACGCAGTGTAATTTTACTCAAGTAGGACATCCCCCTGGATCAGCAACTTTTATGGGTCTTAGAGCAGTTTTGAAATATCCAGTTAGTGACACTATAAAGCATGCTCATTTTGGCCGATAAGTGGTGCTAAAAAAGAATGTTTTACTGCCTTGGAAATAACTATAGCACTTACAATAAATCTTAACCTATACTTTTGAGTTAATAAAAAAAAAATCATTTTACTTTTTTACACTGGGTCCTCAGGGAACGTCTGGCTGAACCTCAAGTCAGAAAGATTTTCAACTCTCACCTCCGGAAGAGCTTTGACCAGATCCCGAGGGAGGCTGGAGACATTGAGACCGAGTGGTCCATGTTCTCCAACTCCATTGTTAACGAGGCCGTGAGGAGCTGTGGCCGTAAGGTCTGTGGTGCCTGTCGGGCGGCAATCCACGAACCCGAGGGTGGACACCGGAAGTAAGGGATGCCGTCAAGCTGAAGAAGGAGTCCTACAGGGCTTGGTTGGCTTGCAGGACTCCCGAGGCAGCTGATGGGTACCGACTGGCCAAGCGTGCTGCAGCCCGGGCGGTTGCGGAAGCAAAAACTTGGGCCTGGGAAGAGTTCGGGGAGACCATGTAGGAAGACTATCGGTCGGCCCCAAAGAGATTCTGGCAAACAGTTCAGCGCCTCAGGAGGGTAAAGCAGCTCCACATCAACACTGTTTACAGTGGAAGTGGGGAGCTGTTGACCTCGACTGGGGATGTTGTCGGACGGTGGAAGGAATACTTTGAGGATCTCCTTAACCCCACCGACATGTCTTTCATTGAGGAAGCAGAGACTGGGGATGCAGGGGTGGACCTATCACCCAAGCTGAGGTCACTGAGGTAGTTTGCAAGCTCCGCAGTGGCAAAGCAGCCGGCGTGGATGAGATTCACCCTGTGTATCTTAGGTCTCTGGATGTTGTAGGGCTGTCTTGGCTGACACGTCTCTACAATATCGCATGGAGGTTGGGGACAGTACCTCTGGACTGGGCAACTGGGGTGGTGGTTCCCATTTTTAAGAAGGGGGACCGGAGGGTGTGCTCCAACTATAGGGGGATCACACTCCTCAGCCTCCCTGGGAAAGTCTATGCCAGGGTACTGGAGAGGAGGATCCGGCCGATGGTTGAACCTAGGATCCAGGAGGAACAATGCGGAACATGGACCTTCAGCATGCACTGGAGCGGTTTGCTGCTGAGTGTGGCACGGCTGGGATGAGAATCAGCACCTCCAAGTCCGAGGCCATGGTGCTCCACCGGAAAAAGGTGGTTTGCCATCTCCAGGTTGGAGGAAAGTCCTTACCCCAGGTGGAGGAGTTCAAGTATCTTGGGGTTTTGTTCACGAGTGAGGGAAGGATGGAACGTGAGATTGACAGGCGGATTGGTGCAGCGGCAGCAGTAATGCGGTCGATGTACTGGTCTGTTGTGGTGAAGAAGGAGGTGAGCCGAAAGGCAAAGCTCTAGATTTACCGGTCAATCTATGTTCCTACTCTCACCTATGGTCATGAGCTTTGGGTCATGACCGAAAGGACAAGATCTCGGATACAAGCGGCCGAAATGAGTTTCCTTCGAAGGGTGGCAGGGCGCACCCTTATAGATAGGGTGAGGAGCTCTGTCACCCGGGAGGAGCTCGGAGTAGAGCCGCTGCTCCTCCACATCGAGAGAAGTCAGCTGAGGTGGCTCGGGCATCTGTTTCGGATGCCTCCTGGGCGCCTACCTAGGGAGGTGTTCCAGGCATGTCCCACCAGGAGGAGGCCTCGGAGAAGACCCAGGACACGCTGGAGGGACTATGTCTCTCGGCTGGCCTGGGAACGCATCGGGATCCCCCCCGGAGGAGCTGGAGGAAGTGTCTGGGGAGAGGGAAGTCTGGGGTTCTCTCCTAAGACTGCAGCCCCCGCGACCCGGCCCCGGAAAAGCGTTTGAAAATGAATGAATGAATTTTACACTGTTTTGTTGAATGTCTCATGGGAAATGCAATGCAGTACCAGATTTGGACACATACATATAGATATGTGATGCAAATGGTAAAATGTATTGCATAACTATGGTAAAAGGGTTTTGGAGTGAATGCATATTGTGCGAAAATGACGACTTGGCAAAGAGTGTTTGTTACTTGATCATCAGCCTCATAATCATTAAAACCTTACCACAACCTACTGTATTAGCAAATTCCACAATAGTATCTCAATGACTGTTTACATGCACCCTCATAATGCAAATAATGTTAAGAGATGCTTTTTTGAGGGTCAATAATGGCCACAGAAAAGCCTTAGTAAACTATATGAATAATTTAAATGCTCTCCTCTCATAAATTCTGCATCTGAAAAAGAAACTCCTACAAATGTACACTATATTGGCCAAAGCTTTGGGACATCTACCTTTACATGCACATGACATGTCTTATAGCATTTGAACTATACTTTTTGAGCTACATAATTTATAACTACTTTAATCACCACAGCTGCATAGTGTACACAACTGTACACCTCAATCCCACAACAGGAGTCCCGGTTTGTAGACGTTAAATCAGGTTTATTTTGTACAGTAACTATAATGGATCTCTATACAGCAGCATATTTACTCATTAGGTGCCATCCTGTCACATTTGCAGTGAGTAGATGAGCAAAAACAGCACAATGTGTTAAACGCATGTGCATATGTGTTTGTTTGTATGTGCATGTGTGCGCGTGCACATTGATTGTTGTAATAGCATTTGTGTATGGCTCATTCATCTTACTATGGTATTTGTGACTGTGGGTCTCTGTTTCATTGTGTCTGAGTTGTCATTTGTCTGTGTTTATCCTGCCATCCGACCCTGGTTATCCTTCTCTGAAGCAAAATATTTCAAGAGTACCCAGGGAGAGCCAGCTCATTTTCATTTAAAGGCACAGCGCCAAAACAGCTACAATTCCCTCTGACTCAAAAATGGACATTTTAACAGGGTATACTAAATGATCTGATGGGTATTTTAACCTGAAACTTTGCAGACACTATTTTGGAGCACAAAATCTTGTAAGAAGGCCAAAATCAGAGCCCTTTAAAACTTTAATTTTAAGTACTTTTAACTTATACAATATACGCATACAAATAAACTTTTAAATTAGCAAGTACTGATAGTTATCTAATGCTCAAACTGGATACAAATGTTGTAAAAGGATGTTATATCATAAGCGATGAATCATGATGTGCTTTCCTCTCTCCTAACAGTTGCAGGTCTGGGTGACATGCAGCCTCACAGAAGAATCTGTGAGTCCACTTTTTTGTTTGGTTTTGATGTTCCATTTTACTTTGTTTCACTTGGTCAAACCTTTACTTGCATCCCATATAAAACGTTCCATCCTGAAGTATTTCATCAAGCATAAACAAGTCGATTGTTCTGACAGTTTTTGTTTTTGATTGGGCTCTTTGTTGTTTATTTGTTTTCATCTCATTACTCATTAAAATGCACCCCTGAAACATTTTCCATTTTATGTCTCTTCACAGCAAGCCCACACCTTCACTGTGAGGATGAGATATGCTTGGAATTCGTCAAAGAGTATTTTATGAATTGTAAGAGCTTAAATTTAGTGAGATTCAAAAATAGCTTAGATCATAAATGCGTATTGTGTATTTAATATTTGCATATAATTAGGTGTATTACAACTATATACATAAAAATGAAATTAAGAAAAAAATTACTTTACATGTTACTTTCTTTAAAAGAAAATGTTCTGACTACAAACTTTTGAATGGTATTGTTTATTATTATCATTATTTCTATTGTAATACTAGCAGGGTTGTTCTTCAACTGTTTGTTCTTTCATCACCATTATTAGTAGTATTTGTAGTTTTAGTATGTTTTTATTGTTAAAAATAATTAGAAGATTTCTGTGAACAATGCAAATTGTGATGATGATGATAATAATTATTTTATTAATAATTATTATTTTCCAGCTTATCAATGGCAAACGTCAGAGTGGCTTGACACCTCTCTCCCAGGCTTGGAATCGCCGCCTCGAGACCAAACCCCTACACCACCACCTCCACCCCTCCCTGCTCCGCCACCTCCACTGACTCCCACACGGCTAGGTGGCACACCGAGCCGTCTGGGCGGCAGCGTTCGTTTGGACGGAAGCACCCTATCCCTGCAGACTGGCTACCCGTTACGACGGTACCATGGCCAGAGAGATTTTCGCACGTCTTTAACTCTGGATGATAACGGTTCACCTGTTTATGAAGAATATCATGATCCAGATCATTACGAAACTGCCTCTACTATTCACCCACTGGGTTTTAGTGAAGGACGATCTAGGCCTGACTACCATCACTCCAGCCAATACTTGCTCTCTCACCCTCCACTACAAGCCTGGGAAGAGCGTCCGCGTGTCTGGGAGGACACTCATACCTTCGGTAGCCAGCAGGAGATCGACAGATTGGGCAGGATTTCGCTTCGGGCTCGTTTGCGCAGTCAGAGCCCAAAGACATCTCTGTCCAACATGAGAGATTACTATTGATCATTAACTGGACAAATTCTGCTTACTTTTACTCAATACTTGTGATCATGCTACTGACGTCAAAGATGTGTGCTGATCTGTTAGGAATGGAAACATTGCAGCCTTAAGCCCAAAGTATACATCTTTTTTTTTGTAACTGTATACACACGTGTAACAGATGCCAAATAGTAGGAACTGTGTGAGTAAAGCTTACTCCCCTGGTCTCAAGAGCTGCACTAGCAACTGATGTTAGAGGATCAAATCTTGCTGAGTGACGTGAAGTGGGTTACATTGGTGCAGTGACCCGGATTGTAGTGAGCCTTGGAGGGGAAGGGGGAGAGGGGCTGTAATGGAGACCAGTTTAGCAGGTGAGAGTGTGACAGAGGGAATACTAATGGTTAAGTTGTGCAAGTAAACCTCACTCCTCTTGTCTTACAAGATGCACTAAAGTTTCTAGCATCCTTGTTGGAGTACCTACTCCCATGTAGATTCACATGTTTAAATCCAGCTTGGAGTGGTGCAAGTAAAACCAAAGGAGTGACTTTTTTGCTGTGACCCCTAATAAGTGATGTTTAGGGCGGTGAAAATAACAGGTAAGGAAGGTCAGCTAATACGAACAGTGCAAGTAAACATTACTCCCCTGACATGAAGAGGTGCACTAGAGTTTTTTAGTATTCTTGTTGGAGTACCTACTTCTCATGCTAGAAAAAGTAATTGAAAATGTCTTCACGTATTTTTTATGAATTGTTGAAATATTTTAATCCTTTCACACAGGTGCTTATTATCATCTTACTTTTATCCATTTAGCAGATGCTTTTTATTCAAGGCAACACGTGAGGGTAAAAGAAGCACTTCAAATCACCAGAGAACAGCAATATATAGATGCCACGACAAGTCAAGACTAAGTTAGCATATACTTTATTCATTCATTCATTTTCTTTTCAGCTTAGTCCCTTTATTAATCAGGGGTCACTACAGCGGAATGAACCGCCAACTTATCCAGCATATGCTTTATGCAGCAGATACCCTTCCAGCTGCAACCCTTCACTGGGAAACACCCACACACTCTCATTCACATACATACACTACGGACAATTTAGCTTACCCAATTCACCTATAGCGCATGTCTTTGGACTTGTGGGGGAAACCGGAGCACCCGGAGGAAACCCACGCGAACACGGGGAGAACATGCAAACTCCACACAGAAATGCCAACTGATCCAGCCGAGGCTCGAACCAGCGACCTTCTTAATATATTAATATATTTTCCCACTGTGATACAGCTTGGTTCAGTGTTTGGTTCAGGTTATACAAATTAAGTAGTCACAAAGCGCCTATGTGAATGCAAATATATTGCAAACCTGCATAGAAAAATTGTGTTGTGCACAGAGTATGTGTGCATTGTTCTGATGCACATTGTACACATACCCTAGTTTACACTTAAAAAGTATACTTTGGGTTGCTTTTCGAAAGGGATTGTTCACCCACAACTCACATTCATGTTGTGCCAAACATGCACCCAAAGACGATATCTTTAATAATGCTTATGAGTATTTTCTTTTGATTTACACTAAAGAAAACTCATAAAGGTTTGGAACAATGTGATGGTGGGTACTTTTTTTCGGGGTGTTAACTCCTTACTAGGTGAGAACATGCATAGTTTTAACACATACTTTCCCACGTGTGCATTGAAGAAGCTGTCTGACACCAGGTTGTGTTGATATGCATCTGTGTTTGTGAAACCACATACGTTATTGATTAAATCCGTATACAGGGTTGTTTCTCAACCAGGAAGGCTACAGCAAACTTACAGGCGGCCTCAAAATGGTTTAAACTTAGCATTAAAATAATCTACAATATTCAAATCAAAACATTGCTTATTTTGTTGACCCACCCCTCAACTAGATGTTTGTATTTATTTAATTATGTTATTTTTAATTATAGAGCTAGGATTGACAGAGTCTTTGAAAACATGAATATGAGACCTGAATCAATATGAATTTTATCACATAGAAATATAGTAAAAATATATATATTTGTAATACTTATCCTTATTCCTTGTCCATTGAATTATATAAAAAAAAAACAATTATATATTTTCAGGCCTGTGTGAACAATGGTTGGGCCTAAAATCTTTCAAATAAATATTTAAGTATGTACTTAGACTGCCAATGTTTTGCTATGACAGATGATGAAGAGAGGAAACTGTTTTATTAGTGCGTAGAAGCCGTGGAGAAAACAAGTCTGTTTAATTACAGTTTAATCGAAGATTAGGTTTGTATGGTCTGGTAATGTGTGTACTCAAAATGATTCCAGCACTGAAAGCGCACAGGTGCGTTTAGCTCAAATGAAAAGCTGTTTATGTATTCTTGTGCTCTTTTTGTGTCTTGTCAATAATGCACACAGTAACTACATATTAATCACTCATTGCACATCTGGCATCTTACTGTGTTTTGCTCTTTCTGCTGCTTTTTTTGTGCATATTCTTTAATTTAGGAGCAACACTTAAATCACCACAAAACTGTCATGTTAACATCTGTGATGAAAGATTAATGCGTACGTTATGTTATAGACTTTTGTTTGAGCATACGGGCATTTTGAACATGTTGTATTTATAAAGTGGCTCTCATAAAAATCACTTTAAGTGCTTTTTATTGTTTAGGCTTCACACTTGTGAGGTTTTGTTTGGGAAAAATGTACCCTGGCTGCATGTTAAAGCGACTCATTGGAATAACCTAAGTGTAAACACTATCATCATCTGAGTCCAAAATATGTGTGAATTCACAACAAACAAAGTGTGCTGTGGTTTGAATGTAACAAGACCAAAAACCAAAAATGTTGTCACATAAAATCTATTTATTTATTTATCTATAGGTTTAGTCTTAAAAGTGTGAAGTCAAAGCGAACCAGAACTAAATGTTTTGGTTTTTTTTGTTCCAGAACAAATGAACCAAAACCACTGTACAAGTGTGAACACCCTTAGTCTACCAAGCTACAAATAGGAATATATGATTTTAACTTGATGTTTCATTGTGTGTTTTCGCAATTGCCCATATAATATATACAGTATAAAAATCTGACTGAACTTCACAGTACAGGACTGTTTTTGAAGCCATGACATAAATCTTGTTTCGATATTTTTAATACTTAATTTTAATGATCATGAATACTTGTGAATTTTATTATTTTGTAATTTTTTTACAATATTTTTTTTATAGCATCTTTTCAAAGAATCATTTTACAAAGAATGTTAATCAATAGGGAAAAAAAAGATTTTTATTTTAGTTTTATATTTAGTTAAGCAAGATATTTTAACCGGAGAATATTTTATTAAAGCAATAAATCTGATTATTTTAATGGTTTTTGAGATGACCGTGTGGCTCAGAGGTTCTGGTGGTCTGTATTGTGCTCATACATGTTAATGTTGTCCATGTAATGTGTAAGACTTATGTTGTATGTATGACTAAAACACATTGTGTAGTGTAAAATAATAAGAATAATGCATAACAAGTACGATGTACATACTGAGAATAGTAAAGATGTTTCCTCTTATAATATTGTTATGTCTATTTGATAAAGTAATGTTTATGTAATTCCTCTAGGAGAGAAGCATCTGTTTTTTGAAAAGCTCTTCACTCCCAATTTTTTTATGGAAATGTATGTGATTTACAACTGATGGCAATTTCTGCTCCTTTTAAAATCTCCCATGTTTGACACTTGAACGGTTCAACAGAAATTATTGCCATATACACATATAATGAACGAAAACAAGCCTTTCCTTCCACAGGAGTACAGTTGCAGCGTTATGCACAGTGTTCCAGTTTTTGATAGTTACATCATTGTTTGTTCCATTACTTGTGGAAGCACACAAAAGGACACTCCTGCTGAAGGCAAACAATTTAAGATACTATAGAATTTCCAAATGCATTATTTGTTCTTTTGCAGAGACAACTGCACAGAAGACGACGCAATCCGATTGTATGATCCAAAGCTTGTTTACGGGCAGTGTTCCAAGAATCCGGCTTATATGATCGAAACATAATGACGCTTTCATTTCTGGGCCTTTTTTTTCTTTGTTGTGTGGTGACATCTCCAAGAAAAGGCTAGATTCATCAGAGAGGGGGTCTTGTAAACATCATGCGTTTCTCTGCTTTTATGCTGTGGGTGTATCGTGAGAGTGAGCACTTTGGGGTTTTTTTATGTTTGAAAGTGTGCGCTTCAAATGCACCATGAAAATAATTTGCATAGATTTAGTAAATTACTTTAACTCTGAGTATGTTTAATGCATAGCGGGTTAGAGAAATAGGTTACATGGCCAGCTGAACATGCATTTACACAGTGTCACATTAAATCTGTCATGGCAATTCATAACTATTATGCTTTGAAAATTAAGTGGCTAATTTGAATGAAATTGTGCAATCTCATTTGCACACATTAGTACAGACATCTTGCGTCCCATTGATGTGTGTAGTTTTATATATTTATCTATTTATTTTATTTTTATCATACATTTCTGTTTGTATCGGAGTCTGTGTAATCCTGTTTTCCCCCCAGAATAAATAAAAAATGAAAAGGGCTTCATTTGGACTTTTCCCCCCCAGCAATTTTACATTTAATACCACAGTTCTGACTATTTTCTTCAGAATACTATATGTCACATTGACTTTAAATGTTGTAATTCTCATAGTAGTTCATTTAAATCATTCAAAGTTCAGATCCTGACAATTTTTTTGACGTTCACAATGCTGAGTTAATATATTTCACCACAGAATTAGTTTTACATCTCATTTTTAACTTATTTACTCAATCTCTCAACAAAATATTATTCACACAATTCTGACTTTTTTATTCGCAGTTCAGATTATTTTCTTCCACGTTTTGAGATGACTTCATGCGATTTAAATTTACATTCTGTATTTAAAAAAAAAATTTTTTTTATATCTTAGTTCTGAGTTTTAATTTCTTAAATCAAACTTTATTTTCTCTGAATTCCAATTAACATCTTATTAGTTAAAATGTCTAAATTTAGTTTATAGATATCAAAATGTTTAGATTGCGAGATAAAAACTTTGGCAGGTAAAAAAACCATGAATTGTTAGATAAAAAGTTATGATTATCTTTTTTTATGATCATCATTTAGTTTTTTTATTCTGGGATAGAAACAAGCTTCCATTGGAATTCATGTTTTGTCATATTGAATAGTATGCAAATGCGCAATATCATCTCAAAACTGCTTGCATAAAATGTGAAGCATTTCCCACCTCTTCACATTACTGCTATTTTCAATAGTCTCTTGTGATTTTCAGATTTGAAAATGATGCCAATCACATTCCACCACTAAAGACTGATGAGCAATTAAACCAGAGCAAACCACAAGTGGATCCTGAAGGTCAATCTCACAGTCGACTTCAACCGAATCAAACGTGCAGGAAGAATAACTTACAAGCAAATGAAACTACTCATAATCCCTCTGAATAAAACTGGTGTTTACATCCTAAAGCGTACCTAACCACCAGAGAATCCACACTCCAGCAGCACCAATTGCTTTGACTTCTAAAACAAGTGGACTGACAGAAAGACGGCTGGTTATATAAGGGAGATGCTGGATTATCGTTCCCCTGTTTCTGCTCGGAGACATGAGAGAGTTAGGGGTGATTATACCCACACAGTCTACTGAATAATACCCAGATTAGACACACTAACCAGGCCTCATCTCCACGCAAAACATCTGCCTTTGCCTCCAGACAGACGGGCACACACACACACACACTGTGGATGTTAAACACACCACTTTGGAACAGATGCTGCTATACGTCACAAGCTTATAACACCATGCGCCAGATTCAGAGACGTACCAACAACAGAGGCATGTTTACAGAGCACATTCACTTGTGCCAAATTCACTCTTTTTGTCTTTTGCTGACGCATGTTGAGAAAAGACATCTCAGACAGTTTAAATAGGGAAATTGTCAGTTTCATGAGACGATAATTGGGAAAAGTTTCCCCAACATTTCAGATGACAACAACAAAAGCTTGTGGAAACTCAAGATGAAGTGCGATATAAATGTGCTTATGTTGGTGTTATAGCTGCTGTTAGTGGAAGCGGAGAGCGGGAAGTTTTCAGATGTGAATTAATTGTGTTTCTCAAACTTAATGTTTGGTTACATAATGATTATGAATGTTGTGTATATGGCATAAAATTTAACTGCTCAAATTATGAGAATGACGTGAATATAGATTTCCTAATGTTGCTTAACAAGGAGACTGTCACAAAAATAATTGTTCTGCATTTTGGTCAGTTATGTACACAACAGGTGTGTTTTTTTTAAGCAATACAGTTATAGTCACTGTGAACATTGAATTTGTAAAGAATTTGTTTAAAAAAAATTGTTTCAAACCAGTGGTTCAGTGAAGTGAAGTCAGTAAAAAAGGCTCATCATAACAGTTACTTAATGTTTTAGTTTCTGTGGTCTGTGAACCAGTTGTTTCCAGTGACAAACTTTGTTGCCAGCATATGGTGTTTCAAATGTTTTCAAACAGTGAATCATTTCATGAAGCAATTAGTTCAAATGATTCAAAGTTTCAAAAACTTCATTTGTGAATGAGTGAGTATATGTTATATGAAATGGGGCTCTCTATGTTTTCCATTGAGACCTTTATGTTGGTGAAAGTACAGATTTTAGTGCATAATTTGTAAGCTGTGTTATCCGTATATAGGGGGAATATCCTCTGTTAATCTATTATTGGTCAATAGTGATTCACACAATCTTCCACAAAGATTGAACAATTTTTATCTTAATGCCAAGGCATTTAACATACTACAGAGTTGGGCAGCACTCAGTTACGCACATATATCTATACAGTATATAGGGGTGGAGCAGTTCACTAAATTGTCGATTCGCATCATGGTTCTGTGGTCACATTTTTTGTTTTTAACTGTGAAAGAGATGCTGTAAACTTTGAAGCTTTGACCAGAAACAATCCATCAAGCTGCTTCAAGTATAGTTTACTTTGCTATTTGTTCAACTTTGCTTTTAGTTGTTCAACCAGTAAAAGCTGTTTTAAATAAAGAACAAACAACTGTTTTGTATCTGAGCAGAGATTCAGTGACTCACTCTGTATGTTTAAACAAATTGGTTGAAATAAACAATGACTCACTCATAAAAAACCCAAACATTTAGCCTATTATGTCAGACATACTGTACCAAATTTACAGAATGTCTCGATGTTAAATAGCCATAAACCCATCTGCCATGCTGCGTTAAAATGAATGTTGCATTGTAAGCCATTTTGCTCTGAGCCTAGAAAACCTGAATTTGGTTTGCTGCTAACTCATTACATAACATATATTTGTTTCAAAGTATCATTAGATCATGAATAATTTCGCAGACAAAGAAAAAGCACACCTTGTTGAAACAAAGAGTGGATTAAGGCATGCTTGAGGCTAGTTGAGATTTTCTTGTTCTGTCCTTTGCTTTTCTCTGTCTGTTGAAACTCAACCTGTCTGATAGGCTTTTAGCTCGGAGCCATGTTCCAGCTTGCAAATAACCTCAGCTATCCAAACAAATTCATTTTGAAATCCCACTGAGTCCTTAAATCACCAAAAGAAGGTAGGGCGATTACCTAATCCAGCCATAATCATATTTGCATTAGACCAAAGTTTGTTTTTGCTTGTTCTATTTTTTTAGGACATGCAAAGCCTGCAGTAATGCACACATTGGTAAGACGTCTCCAATAAATCCTGCAGTTGTGTTATATATCGGGGTTAACAAGTCCACTTGTTTGTTCACTTAAAAATAAGCTTTGCAGAGCTCTAGCTTTGACAAAAAAAAAATAAAAAATTGTGGAGCAGAACTGAAAAGCAACCCATTATCTTTCACAAAGCAGTTGTCCTGACTTGATCTTCACGGCAAGTTTTGAGTTCCCGATTCATACAGGGAAAAATAACTGCAATGCAATGATTCAGAGTGTGTGACACCAATTTCCCCCCTAAATCTGCCTATTTATTCAGCCTATCTATAAATAAGTGGCAGGTTATTAGTGCCACTCATGGATTTCCTACTAGCTCATGTTTACCTCAAGGCATGCTGGCTTTAAGCTGAAAAAACATGAGGGTCAAGATCTGAATTCAGTTTGGCTGTTTTAAAATATAGCGAACTACTGCTTACATGCAGCATCTGTACTGAAATTAAACTTCTAAAGGACTCACTGCACAGCAAGTTTTAAATTAACATGTTGCTAAGTTTACAAAATGGTACCTTAAATAAATAGTGAGAAATACTCAGTACTGATCCGCCCTATACGTTCACTACGCAAGGTGCGTAGGGCCCTGTAAATTACGGAAGGCCCCGCATCACACCCAAAAATTAGATAGATTTTCAAAAAACGTTTTAAATTCCTTCAAAAATGCGAAGGAAACTTCAATGTTTTCAGTACAGTTTTGTTGTGTAAACATACAACACTCAGCATAGTGGAAAAACACTGATGTCTAGAGACAACATTTTTAACCCTCTGGTACTGGTCATTTTTTCATAAAAAATATTAGCTTGGGAAAGTTAAAAAATTGCTTTTTCTTTGTAATGGTGCTAAACTCTTTAAACTTTTTTTTCCCACTTACCATGTGAACACACTGTATGAACACAAAAATCATGGACATAATTAGAAAAAATTAAAAGGTTGACATTGAAAAATCAATTTGTATAGATTTATGGCTTGGGTTTTAGCATTAAAAATGTGTTTCAGAATATTTACATTTCATATTAAAAATTACATATATTTTTTTAGCTATTTTCACCTAAACATAAAACGCCTATTTTCCACTTCTTTATTTTTTCCCACTTCAGCAATAATCTGCCAAGTATCTTCCTTAAAAACATGCTAAGCAATATGCTCAGTGGATTATAACTACTACATAAATATAAATTATTACCATAAACCCCCTAAAATGTACAAGTTCTCTTCTTTATCAGGTGTTCAGCCACAGAGGAATAAACTGCTGCCCCTAAACTAGTAAATATGAAAAAAAAAAAAAAAAAAAAAACATACTGAACTAAAATATGGTTAATTTTTAGAAAAACTATACACAAAACGTTTTCAGCTAGCATGTGTTTACAGAGAAAAACAGCCTAGTAGGTAAATACACAAGACACGGGGTAATAAAGTTTAAAAAGATCTGGAGATGCACTGTTTTTAAAGTTGAACTTTTTTCAAGAAGCAACGCGTTTTCAGAACAATCTTTTATGAACAAAATGCAAGGGAGTAGAATGAAGGGTAAAAGTTGAATTTCCTTTGAATTTCACTAGGCGATTTTAGAACTTCTCCGCACGGCGGTCAGACCCATCCATCTAGAGCCTGTTTACATTGAGCAACAACAGAAAAGCAGCAGAGCGAACTAACAATTCATTTAAGAAAGCCTTTTGCATGGGGAGATGCCATTAAATTGCTGTCGTAAGTGGTTCGTCATGCGTTTGGAAAATACTTTTTTTATTAGTTTAAATGGGATCACAGCACCATGTTCTCTGTTCTTGTGTTTAAGACCTCTACAGATAGCAGTCTTCTCATTAAACCGATCTCCTGCAGTGATGGAGATTCATATGCCAGTGTGATTCAACTTGAGAACACTGAGCCCAACCATCCCTATTATCCAGTGCATGTCTTCAACCTCTAGGGGTTGTGCATATAAACAATTGATGATTATGCTGAAAAACATATGTAGCGCAGCCAGCCCTTGATGTTTATTGGATAAAATGCTTAATTAATGCATTAAATTGTGAAGTCTCCAACAGACGCTTGTGGGGAGATTAAAAGGCACGACACAGCAGAAACGTAGTTGCTTCAAATGTTGCGCCTGCTTTCTCTGATATGTAGGAACTACCTTATGTTCTTCATTTCATCAACTTAACAAGACTGAAATATAGAGCACAGTGCAGTCGGATCTCCTCTGCTCCTTTAGTTTTTCTTGTCGAGCAGTCTCAGTTCAGAGTCTTTATGCTACTTTGTAGTTGGAATGAAGAAAAATGCCCTGAGGATATTTTCACAGACCCGAGGGTTCACGGGTGAGAAGACTTAGATCAGCGCGGAGTAATTACACGTTTTCGTCCGGTATCACTGGAAAACAGAGGGAAATAATATTCTCGCGCCCTGTCAGACTGTCATGCCTGTCGGTCATAGTCTGGACACTCTTAATCAAATATGATTCAAGCTAAAGATGCCTTTAATGGTGGCTGTTTGGCTTGCTTTGATGCAGGACCCCTGGAAATAGAGAAGCTGGACTGCAGATTATAGAGCGTTAGTCATGTGACTGATCAATGTCAAAAGCAGCAGACAAGGAAAAAAACTAATTTCACACTTTTAGGAGCCATAAAAAGCTAGACATTGCTTTTCAATGGCTGTCAATGTTGAAACGTATTGTTTAATATTATCATAATTATTATTATTATCATAATCATATTAATATCATAGTTCTAAGTGATTTGACTTTGTCAGTGGTTGCTTGTTTCAGTAAAAATGTGCGACGAAGGACATTCAGTTAAAACAATAAAAATAACATCTCAATATTTGAGTTGTTTTCATGACAGTAACAGTATGTTGTTTTTTGTGGCGGTATCTTGGCTGGTTTTTGCCTGTCAAAGATAAATATGACACAAAAACCACCAGCAGGTGACAGTAAGTCCCTGTCTTAAAGAGATAGTTCACCCAAAAATAACTATCTGTTCCAAACCTTTATGATTTTGTTTTTCTGTTGAACACAAAAGAAAGATATTCTGAATAATGCCGGAAACTGGTAACCAGTGACATCCATATTAGGAAAAAACAAACACTATAGATGCAAATGGTTACTGGTTTACAGCATTCTTCAGAATATCTTCTTTTGAACAAAGAAACTCAAACAAGTTTGGAACAAGTGAAGGGTGAGTAAATGATGGAAGAATTTAATTTTATAGGTGAACTATCCCTTTAATGAGTAATTTATTGGTTGGTTCAGAATGGCTGATTCAATTAGAAACAAATAAACCAAAAAGACTTTGATTGATGATTGGATCATGAAATCACTTGATTTATTCAGGAACAATGCTTTGACATCCACTAATGTCCTGCTTCTGGCTTTGTTTGGAACTTACTACTTTGATGGTGAAACAGAGTAACTGACAATATTTTGTCTAAAATGTAACTTAATCAAAATGTATTTGAATGGACAAATAAAAAAGCCAAATATAGCTCACTAAAAATAAGCCAGCATGAATTAATTCTAAGTAAACATTGTAAAATATACTGTGATTCTTTTTTCTTTTTTTGTAATAGCTCACCCCCCCCAAATTCAAATTAACTGATATAGACTATTATAGATAACAGGTTAACTAAAAGACCATTATTTTGCATATATTGCATCCTTTAAATACATGCGTGTTTTACATTAATAACAACATAAAACAAGTTCAATAGTAGCCTGTCTATGCATACAAATTCCTGTAAAGGTTACAATTTTGAGAGTGTGTAGTTTTGAAAGAAAATTTGTTTGGACGACCTTCGCGCCCCAAACAGTACTGAAACTGTTTTAAAATAGCTTGATATTAACGTGAACAGGCTTATTACCAAATGTTTGTGACAAATAAAAACAATTTATTTAGAAGTCATCACGTGAAGTGAAATTCTGGTTACCTGACAAAAGACTTTCCACACCTCCTCTCGCTGCCTCAGGTCATGCCGTGCGTATCTTTGCTGGAGGCGCGCGCTCACGGAGAGCAGGGGTTGTTATAACAACTCCCGCGCAAATAGGAGATGCGCGGCTCTCTGCATGCTTTGTCTCAGTTCAGAGCGCGAGCCAATCATCTGGCCAGATTTCCCTCTGATCACGCGCTGGATTTACAATTCCGAGCAGCTGTTAAAAAAATAACTTGGAGCGAAAGTAACGGTCGCCATGGGGCAACACGGCGCCAACACTGTCTTGTTGTTTAGTAATTTTAAGGTGAGAGAAAAGCAAGGTGAACATTCGAGCTAGACAAACAACTGGAAATGAGTTTGAGGAGCTGAAAAGATGTTGAGTCGGACGCGTATTTCTGGAGAGAGGAATGAGAGGATCAGAGAGGATTCATGTCTCAACTGTTCCTAACTTCTTCTGAAAGGATGGAGGAATGACTGTCTTTTACAAGTACGGGAAAAAAAAAAAAACTTTTTACTTTAACATGCACATTCCGTTGTTAAATTGATTTTCTCTTTACCTCTCAGGTTGCGTGAATAACTTTTTAAACCTCGAAGAACGAGTTGGTCCGGGATGCCAGAAAACATCGCCTTTCTGACGAACAGCACAGATTTGGGGCACGTCGGTCGCGAGTTGGGTTCGAGCGCGCGCCCCGCCTGGGCAATAGCGGTGCTGGCCAGCGTGCTGATCTTCACCACTGTGGTGGATGTTTTGGGCAACCTGTTAGTCATAATCTCGGTGTTCAGGAATCGGAAACTGAGAAATGCTGGTGAGCTTTCGTTTGTCTTTGGGTTCACGCGCACTGTACTCTGTTCATTGATAAAGCTTCACGTGCCATTCGGCTCTAGTGCTGAATGGGGGAAACAGTTAATGAATAATGCACTGAATGAATGAATTAATAGTAATTAGTCGAGTTATGTCCCCTTTGTTTGACAAAAATCTTCTTTGACGTGTTGCCTTAAGTATAAATTATAGATGCTGAAAACGCGTGCTTCTGTTCAGTTCATAGCTGTGTGGTTTGAGGGTTTTGAGTTTAATTGAATGTAGACTGTTTACTATTATGTGTAACTACTTACCTCACTCTCGACATATGGGCTAAAAGCACAAAAATCGTATTTATTGTATATTACATTAGCAGTAACATGAAAATGCCCTGAAAGTGGCAAAACATCTTATGTAACCATTCCAGCCAAACAGCAAAAATCTGTAATCACACGTCAGCTTTTTTTCGAAAGTAAACAACTTAATAACCACCTTTGAGTTTGTTTTAATGAAAATGTAGCATTCTAACACTGAATATGCTCATGCATAACAAACTTAAGGCTTCTACTGTAGCAGCTGTATAAATATTTTTGTCACACATAAGTTCATTTTTGTGGAGAAACACCTTGTTTCAGCATTTTTTTTAAGTCTGAGCTTTTGGGTAGTTTTAAGTTCACTTCACCTTGACCATGTCATGAAAAATTTACAGCGCCTTATCGCTCTCAGCAGTACGGTCTTCAATGACTTTCGACTGTAGTTGAGCATAATTTTTACGTGTACATCAGTGGAAATCTGGCACCCTCCTGTCCCTAGTTAGACCTTTTCTTTAATTGTAAATAAAGGCATTTGATGCTTTGAAATTGATGTTGAAACTAATTACCCACTTGAACGACCTCTCAGCATGAACAAATTGTTTTTTTACAGATAATCTTGTCTGGAAAAAAAATGTTTTCAGAACACCTAGGGAGTGTGTACAATTATAGTATGTTTTTTTTTTCCGCTTCTGTCGGTCTGCACCTAAAGATTCAAAGAAAAAAGAAAACCCAGCTCTCATTATGTCTGTTTCGTGAATGAACGTAAAACAATTCTTTGTATTGGGCTTAATTCATTGTTCTATATTGATACATATGATGATATTTTATTAGTTGGGAACTTATGTGGCGGTTATAAAATGTGTAAAGCACTTAAAAGCATCAGATGTTTCTCTGTCACACAAAGGAAGATCTGCTGCAAGCAGACAAGCTTCAAGTACCTAGTATTAATATTAAGTATTAGTATTAGTATTAAACTGTAATTGCCAACATTGCAAAAAAAATCTATGCTGTTGCTCCACTCTCTGAAAAAATAAAGGTATGTCTAAGCATTGTCCTTTATACGGTCACATCTTGTGACACCACATGCTTTTTTTAATTCTTTGGACTGTGTTGCGTTGAAGTTTCAGTCAATCCCAGCAGAGTTGTTGGAAGTGGACTGGCAGTTATTCTTTCAGCTGTTTCAATGCACTGTTTTTTTGTCTTCAGCAAAGTTCCGATGGCAGTATTCACACTTATTCAAATAAACCACTCTATATTACTCTAAAGTTCATGTGTATTCCAGTTGAACTATGATGTCAATCTGCTGTTGGACTTTTGATGCATGACTCAGGGATTCATAAAGAGAGATTTCAGCTCTTGCACAATGTGACAATGAATTTGCATATAATGCATGGGTGTGTTTGTGGGGTCGTTTCACACACCACTGATGCAATTGAGTGGGACTGCGTTCAGAACCCCTTGACAGTTGGTGCATCTGCCAGGACATAAGCATGGAGAGCACTCACACAAGAGTGTACTTCAAAGCTCATGCTTTTTTGTATTGAGCAAGAGCCAGACCTGTCTGCTTTAAAGGCGCTCTCGCAGTCTTATTACACCCTCTTTCTGATAGACACTCCTGACTCTCTCTCTCTTTCTGCCTTCCCCCTCCAAAGCTCATGGAGGTGGCATCACTGGCTCATTAGATTGAGTATGAATGCTGTCAGACTTTGTGCGTGGTTTCCCCCCAATGGCCATGACGACCGCCGCTGTCTTCTCGCCTCTCGCCTGAGATGATCCTGTGTAAAAGAGGACCATTTTTCAACCCTTTGTCATTACCACAGCCAATCAGGCATCTCACACAAGCAATAACGCTGTCACTAAGACCCAAATAGGCATTAAAGCGCCAGGAAACGATGGTGCACTCTGTGTCAACTAACAACAAGGGCAAGACAGATGAGAAACAACAGAAACTGAAATCCGCCAAACAAGTGTTCCCACTTCCCAGAATCCAAATTCTTGTTAATCACACCGTACGAACATGCACAGGCGTGAAAAATTTATGACTGATAAAAAAAATCTCAGTCTTTTACATTCTGATGAGAGTATGGGTATGAAAGAGACTGTGTAAAAGGATTCTTTCTCTCCACGACTCTGTTTATGTTATGCAGAACAGATGCTTTAATAGCCAGACTTCCATGTGAAGTTCACATTCTGGATTACTTGTACAGCTGTCAGGCACATGGCGGCCAGGGCTTCTGGAGTATCGCTGTCCAGTGGCCTCTCTCCCTTTCTCTGTCCCTTGTGTGGTTATGTAATCGTGTTTCTGGAAAGGGGGGTAAGTGCCAAGTGAAGTCCCCCTGCTGTCAGATTCCTGGCAGGCCCCTGCTCAGCCACATGAGTGTGGATGCTACAGCGGTCAGCGGGACCGTCAGCACGTGTTTGTGAGCGCTGAGGTGTGTATGTGTGTGTGTGGGAAATGGCATCGTAAGCCACAGGAGACTGTGAACATGAGTGGAGACAGATGGAGTGTTTCTGTGCTGTGACTGAGGAAGTGTAGTCAGATTTTAATTGAAGTCAGAAAAAATAAAGAACTTTAAGGAGTGAACCTGTGACCAGTGTGGAGTTACAGTAGCTGTAGGGCCAGACAGAATCTGTGGACATTATTGCTATTGCTGCACAGAAAAAAATCTGCAGATTTATGCTGAAGGATTTTCATACATTCATTCATTTTCCTTCAGCTTAGTCCTTTTATTCATCAGTGGTCGCCACAGCGGAATGAACCGCCAACTTATCCAGCATATGTTTTATGCAACGGATGCCCTTCCAGCTGCAACTCAGTACTGGGAAACACCCATACACACTCATTCACACACACACTCATACACTACTGCCAATTTAGTTTATTCAATTCACCTATACAGCCTGTCTTTGGACTGTGGGAGAAACCAGAGCACCTGGAGGAAACCCACGCGAACACGGGGAGAACGTGCAAACTCCACACAGGAATGCTAACTGACCCAGCCGGGACTCGAACCAGCGACCTTCTTGCTGTGAGGCGACAGTGCTAACCACTGAGCCACCATGTCACCGCGGAATGATTTTGTGTATAGAAACTAAAAACAAAAAAAAAAGGTCAAACTTTTATTTAAGGTTTACAATGCAAATCCAATTCTGTTGTCATATACAAACAAAGAAAAATCTGCTGTAAAGACATGCCATTTTGATGATTGTTGTGTGTAAATGTGATTAGATAAATGTGACCCTGAACCACTAAAAAAGTCTAGGTGGCCATTTTTTTTTAATTGAGATTT
This sequence comes from Danio jaintianensis, assembly GCA_903798115.1. Lineage (NCBI taxonomy): Eukaryota > Metazoa > Chordata > Actinopteri > Cypriniformes > Danionidae > Danio > Danio jaintianensis. The sequence continues at coordinate 14,382,909 of CAIGQV010018202.1, forward strand.
ATACATGTCATGAAAGCTGAATAAATAAGCTTTCAATTGATTTATGATTTGTTAAGGTCAATATTTGACCGAGATACAACTATTTAAATATCTGAGGGTTCGAAAAAATCTAAATACAAATAAAATCACCTTTTGTCAATAAATAAACACATTACTTACTCTCAGGGTCATTTATATTGAAGTTGATATTTAGCCGCACCATATTGGTGTTTCATAACATCTAGTTTTATGAGGTGGGTTGTTAGCCCAACGTTCAACCCCCAACCTGGAGGACCAGGACATACACACATACACTACGGACAATTTAGCTTACCCAATTCACCTACAGCACATCTTTGGACTGTGGGGTAAACCGGAGCACCCGGAGGAAACTCACGCGAACACGGGAAGAACATGCAAACTCCACACAGAAAATGCCATCTGACCCAGCCAAATAAACACATTATTAATATAAAAATAAGTTTTAATAAATTTACAGTAGGACATTTTTGGCATGTAAGTAAAATCTATCATTTTAACCCATTCAATGTATTTTTGGCAAAAACATACCTGTGCAAGGTCCAGGGTCATGTGGTCCAGGGTCATAAATGGCTAAGTTATGTGTGTTTGATATAACATAACGGCGAATGATTTTCACTTTTGGCCAGAACTATTATTACTCTGAGTATCTTCAGAGATATATATTCTGTTTGATTCTCTCCTTGTTTGCATTTGAAGGAAAATTTGTGCACTCTTGCTTTTTCCGCAGCCACAGGGCTATGCATGATTAAACCTAAATGAGGTCAGTGTCCAGCCGCAGAGTTGTCAAAACCTTTCAGCATCAGCAGCGGTGCTTAACGTATACGGTGTACATCTGCGTTTTCTCCAATAGTGTGTTGTTGAGTTTCTCTTTCTCAGTTTCTGAGCCTTGCTTAACGTTTGCTATAACTGACCCACTGTTCATGCCACCTGAAAGGGTGTTCATGTCCTCCACAAGTGTGGAAACAACACTTTCTGTTACTTTCTGCTCACGCAAACACACACACCAATAACACCAATAGCAACGCACTTGGTTGTTTGTTTGTCTGACATTTAGAATCTGGAGAGGAAGCAGGAAAGAAAGGAAGAACAGAGCCGTTCAAAGAAAGACCGCCAACAGCAACATAAGCACAATCTACATCCGTGTAGAGAAGGACAAACATGAGGAGGATAATATGACTCCCATTGCATGTGTGTGACCCAGTTCAGCACCACGGACAGATCCAAATCCCTTCTGTATCAGTCTTGAATGTGTTGTGATCATTCAGAAAAAGAAACTTACGTAACTGTCATTGAGGGCCCTTGGGCGATTCCGTTTGGAAGTGGGTTTGGGCTGAAGAGCTGTGGATTTCATGCACATTGCATGCTGAAGATTATCTAAATAGTCTTTTGAGAGGGAGAGAGCACCTCCCCTGCTGTTATTTAGTGCCTGCAGATCCTCCTTACTGGGCAGCAAAACTCTTTCCAGAAGTATCAAATAAACAACGTGGCTCAGGTCAACTCTGAGGGAAGGAATGCATGGATTTGTAGCTGGTTTAAAGACGTCCAGTATGAGGGATTTTAAACACAAGGCCTTTAAGGCTGTAATGCAACAGATGATGTGCTGTCTGATTGTGCATGTATTCCTGAGAGCGTTAACCCTCAGGTCTCTTGGTAAGAAGTTAACCTCGATGTTGTTGTACTATTTTTAAAATAGTAGGGTCATTTCTGTTATACTTTTTGAGCTTTGTAACTCTGTGTACTAGACTTTTAGAAACAATCTGTTTTCGAGGTCAGGCATAAGTTGTGGCAGAAAGAAAATCCTGTTTAAGAGGAAATAAAGGTCCATGTTGGATAACTTACATCAGGATGCAGAATTTAATTAAATTTTGGTTCGCTTTGTTTTGTTATTTGACCTTGCATCCCTTAATATATGGGGGCAAACGGGGGCAGTCGTGGCCTGGTGGTTAGAGTGTTGGACTCGTGATC
>CAIGQV010018202.1:14385294-14396682 GCA_903798115.1 Danio jaintianensis
CATACTTGGCCACACTACACTTCACTTCACTTCACTTCACTAATATTTATATATAACCACATTTTAGAACAGGATGGATTGTTTTGAAGTGACATAAACCAACTAATACCACACAATATTGCATAAATATTACATAATCTAGCTCTATTTTCATTTGTTATTATGTCACTTGACATTCAGTATCACTATATTAAATTAAATGTAGGGGAAATGTTTTAATATGGATATAAATAAGGCATAATGTAAAATGATGATGATATAAATTGATATAAAAAAGTTGTACATTTAAAAAAGATACAAAGAAGTAGTTTTACAGATGATTACTTGAGGTGTGGAGACGAAGAGGGTTAGAAGGCGAAGAGGGTTAGAACAGAAGGGGAAGAGGGGAGATATATACGTACATATATGCCTATACATATACACACATATTTAAACTATTCTTGATCAAATATGTTATTATGCTGAAGAATTTTTAATTGCAGTAATTACCCAAAGGCATAGAAACAATTGTGAAATGAATCTTAATGCATGTTTAGCTGATTTGTTTTTATTTAGTCTATAAGTGTAACACATTATTCATTATATTTCATCAAACACCACTGTTCAAACTTGTTTATTTTTTAAGAATGTAATATTTTATTCAGTAAATCAATGACAGTGAAGACTTTTTTTTCAAGTTTCAAGTGATTCCTGATTTAAATGAAGGCTGCCCTTCTGAACCTTATTAATAAAAACATTCGGAATTCTGACCAAAACAACTGTTTTAAATTTTTTGGGGCACCAAATCAGCATATTGATTTAAGTTTTACAAATATAAAAATGGAAGATTTATTCATTAATTAGTCATTCATTTTATTCAGTTATTATTCTATTTTTTTCATGAAATAAATTCAGTTTTTTAATTCAGTTCAGTTTGTGACATTTCAAGAATAAACAAAAGAATACAAAAAAATCTAATTGCACTGACCTTTTGAATGGCAATGTACTATGAGGGACATTTAGGGACATGATAATTTTCTTCATAGCGTGAATGACTCAGAATAATCCGAATCATTTTTTTTCCTATTCCATCTTTTGAAAAGGGCTGTTATCACTCTTGCTGAATTTGACTTGTTTTGCCTGGAGGTTTAGAAGATAAACCTATAATTATCAATTCATTCATCCCAGCTGAGCTAGTGGCACTAGGAGAGCCGTCACGAGTGAATTCACCAGTCTAATTGAACTTTGCTGGTGTTTTCTATTCCTTCTTTCACTTCTTTTTCTTCCTTTCCAGTCTTTCCCTCACAGATGTACTGGCAAAATGACATTGCCCAGGGAGGAATTCAAAATTTAATGGGTGGAAAAAGAAAATCTGTACCAAAACTATTTGTATTCTGGTCTTGTTTGGCTCCACCACAGGATCAAATAGGAGACTTGCCTTGGCTTTCAGGTTTACTTGATGGTCGGTTCACAGCAGTAGTTGTTTGTCTCGGGACAGCAGCTTCTTTAAAACTTCTCCAGAGATGTTTTGGATTTCAGTGCATAAAACAAAAACATGTCCACCCTTTCTGTTTACGTCCCATTTAACACATGCGTCCCGGATTCTCACTGGACCATGATGTTGTTGTCTCAAGATGTTTCATTCAGCAGACACTTATAAACCAAAGGTCTTGCAGTTGTATATTTGCAGTGACAGTAACAGTTTGCTTGAGCACTTTTTTTCTTAATTGTTTTTGTTTTGTTTTTTAAACCCCCCAGTCAGAATTATTGTCATTTTTTTGTATGTGTGGAAATGCTATAAAACCTCTAAGTGTGTTAAAGGAGAACTATGTAGCTTCTGTTTCTGTGCACTGCTTTTTAGTTTCTGGTTTCATTGTTTATATGCAGGTTTCAGTGTGTAACATTTACTTTTTTTGTAGGTTTTTTAATTCATATTGAAACATACAGTTGGATGTATTGAAGCATTTACAATGTAACATTTTTAAGTATTTACAGACAAAAAGTTACAAACGTTTAATCTTTAAAAATTATACCAAGAGTGCTCCGAATGAGGATGAGTACAATAGTTTTGTATGTTTTTGTTCAATTTTGAATACAGCTATATTGTGTTTGGTTTGAGGTAAAGAGCACAATTTAAATGATTAATCTGTCTCTGTTGAAAGCAGTGGAGTAGGAAAAGTGTGTATCCCCCAGCATGTAACACGTCACACTGGCTGAACACTGTCTTGCTCAGCCTGCCTGCTACAGTAGCCACACCCCCAACACTTGCTATTGGTCAAGTTAGAAAATAAATCCAACCTGGTTAAAATCAGGTTGATCAGAGATTTCACAAAGCTTGATATAAATGTTGTCAACTTGGGGTTGAACCCAGAGTTTGTGACTAGAGTTTGAACATGCCAAAAGTAGTAGTAGTAGAGAACTTTATTAATCCCTGTGAGGGGAAACTCATTTGCCACCATTAACAACACAATACAATAAATTCTTAAACAACAAATACCACAAAAAAAAACAATACAACAACACACCATTTGCACCAACTACACATAACAACACAGTAAATAAAAAAAAAACACCACTTCATTAAAAAACCTGACAGCGGTTGGGATAAAGGACCTTCTAAATCTCTCTGTGGAGCAAGCACCGGGGCATTTCTCTCACTGAATGAGCTCAGAAAAAGGGGAAAAAACAAGATGATTAAACATTGATTAAGCCAGCAATTGCACCATATTTTAGAGAGGTCACGTTTTGATCTTCGATTGGTCTCATGCAATCACGTGATGTAATTTTGCAGGTCAGAGTTCACCAAGCTTGAACTGATTGCAGCGACATGTGTGAATGAATGGAAGTCTATGGGGCAAAAAGAACAGCGTGACTAATAATATATCAAGCTTTTATAATTCTTTTGAGCTGTCGGTGAACGTACATTATTATATAATGCATTTATATAATAATAATTGCTTTAAATTTCTTTGGTTCAACTGAAATATTATTTTTTTTTTTAATTATAAAATAAAAGTAAAGTTGTACTTTGGACTAAACGATAATAAACACATGAAACGTTAGGCTATGCTATTGCTAGTTATTTTAGATCTGAATATCTGAGGTAAACTATCTGCTGGTGCTTTCAGTGTGGCTATAAATGTCACACAAGATGGTAATAAAACTCACTTTAGAAATACATAAAAACTGAATTGTAGTGTATTTTTTTTTTCCATGTAGTCACATTCCATGAAAATTGCTAATTTAGGTAAAAATACTACTTTGAGAAAACCTAATGCTTTTCATTTTCCCTAGGGGATTCGTTTTTTGCTTTAAACCAAATTGAATAAAACAGGTTAAAGTCAAAAAACATAATTTTTACTTAATCCAATATAAAAAATTTACTTTTGAATGAAAGACACAGTAGCTTTAATTTTGTTTTCAGTGTAGTAGTCTGTGAAAATTAAACGGTGAAAATTATTTATTTTCACCAAAGTCATACATATTTCACCTTTAAATTACACTGAACAAAACTAAACTGTATATCTTTGCCAACTTTACTTTGCACTCCAGGCAATGATCTCATGCTGACTATACCTTGGCACAGGATAAAACAGTGGAACAGGCAGGCAGGCTGAGGCACATCACCATGATCTTCAAACCCCTCCTTCCTGATTTCACAAACCAGAGGCCCAGCGAAAAAGTGCTGAATGCCAAGATTGTCAAGATCCATTTATGCATGCATATATTGAGGCACGATCTGATCACTTGACTTTAATGAAATCCTTCATTTTACCCCCTGCGACCACTGATAATAATGCAAATCTCTGGACTAAATCATTTGATCGTTGGGAATTGAGGGCAGAGGCACACAATTTGAATTTCATGAATCCCAATTTAGATCTGATCAAAGATCGCATGCCTGAAACATTTTAAACCCTTTAAAACTTTACTTTTACATCAGCATTAAAATAAAATAGCACGCTGATCAGAAAAAAAGAGAAAAATGAAAAAAACGTGAAAAAAAGGTTTCACCGCCACTGAGGCTCTGTGACGTTTATTCTGCTGTTTGCAGTTATGTAATCTGCGGTATTTTATTTACATTACTCCATGACTCATCTGATTCACTTTGAAGGAGTCAAAGGTCAGCATGTTGACATTTTGACAGAGGCCTTCGACGAGGATATTGTTTTGCGTGTGGCTCTTCAGAGGACTGAGTGATGTAATAGTGTTTGGCTGGAAGGAAGGCTGAGGTTCAGAGTGGGTTGACTGATCACGGGGTTAGTGGAGCTTTGATACAGGTGGGATATTGTCTCTTTCAGTTTGTGTAGGCAGAATGACGTGAAACATTTGCTGCAGCAGTCAGGGAAGAGTACGAATTTGTATGTGACGAGAGCTTGGTACATGTTTCAATGACATATGTTTTTATATGTTATTTAATTTATTGTACATTCAGGTCAACGTCACAGGGAAAAGCCAAGAATGGGGGTCAGTTATGAACAAATCCATGAGCTTATTTTGGGATCAAACACTAACTGAAAATAATCTAACTTGTTTCATCTAGGAAAGGTCTAGAAAAGTATATGAAAATGTACTGGTAACTTTCTGACACATTTTTACTATATTTAACACTTCAATAGATAGATAGATAGATAGATAGAAAGACAGACAGACAGACAGACAGACAGACAGACAGACAGACAGACAGACAGACAGACAGACAGACAGACAGATAGATAGATAGATAGATAGATAGATAGATAGATAGATAGATAGATAGATAGATAGATAGATAGATAATACTATAATTATTAAATAATCTACAATTTGTTGATTTTATTATGTCAGGCTTTTCATGATTTTATTATAGCGGGTCCATATAAAGTATGCCACTTTAATAATTAACAATAAATATAATTAATAGCAACAACTATAATAATAAAATATTTTACATTATTTCATGTTTTATATATAATTTATTATTATTTTTTTTAATTTTGTTCTTTTTAATATTACTCATGTAACATTTTAAAGATGTAGGAAATGTCAATAAATTGTACTGATAATTTTATGCCAGGATTGATTGATTGATTGATTGATTGATTGATTGATTGATTGATTGATTGATTGATTGGCTCGTCTGTTTATTTGTTTAAGTGTACAGTAATCTCTGGCATTGCATATACTATCTAAAGATAATACCTCTATATGCAGGAATGGCATCAGAGAGACACGACAGGACATTCACATGCTCTGGAAGTGAGGGCAGCTGTTTGAAGCTGCGGTGGCAGTGGCCATGGCTCAAGGGCACAATAGTGGTGCTTGTCATTTGGTGCCGCTGAGAGTGAATGCTTCCGGGTACCAATTAAGATTAGCCCTTGGTGCTCCATTTGAGCCTCAGTCCAGTTTTTCATCATTTCTAGTTCTCATATCCCCAAGGACTAGACCCCTGCTACCATTTGCAATCTGTAAAAAAATACAACAAAAAACATGTCACCGTCCTCATTTGCATATCCCAAAAGTTGCAACAACCCTATAATGTGATTTGCATATTTTGCCTAGTATGAAATGACCTTCTGAATATATCACTCCAAAGGAACAGAAACGCATTTCCTCAGTGATTTGCCTTGACCCGAGTTCTTCACCCTGCTGCAAGTTGTAATATAGGTATAAAAAATTGAACTCTTGAATGGAGTTGAAAACCTGGAAGGTTAATGTCGATAAGTGCTTTAACCTTTTCAGGATCAAGGTTTATACTTTTAAACATGTAACCTACACATTTAATGCTAAGCTCTTCTCTGATGAAAACCTTTGAAATGATAAAAGCCTGTGATCAAAGGCAGGTCATTTTTTTCTCTTTTGAGTGGTAAAGCGGATCATTTTTCACTCGAGTTCTCCTTTTGCACACTTCATAGAAAATACATTTTATTCCAGATCTCACCCACTAACATCTAAATTTCTGATTTTATAGACTTTTTGTGTCCAAATGCTCCCTATATGTGTTTTGTTTTCAGCCTAAATAAGTGGTCCAAGGCTCTGCTGTCCCAGCGATGGTCCTTTAGTGATTGTTGAAGATTATGCAGAGTGTTATGTGATTATGTATATTTTGTATAATTCGTCCCAAAATGAAAATGTACTCACTATTTACTCATTACTTCATACTTTTTTTATTCGGTTGAACACTAACAAAGATATTTTAAAGAAAGCTGAAAACCTATAGCCATCGACTTCCATAGTAGGAAAAACAAATACTATAGAAGTCAATAGTTACAGGTTTTCAACTTTCTTCAAAATATCTTCTTTTGTGTTCTACAGAAGAAAGTCAAACAGGTTTGAAACAAGTAAAGTGTAAGTAAATGATGACAGAATTTTCAGTTTTGTGTGTACTATCCCTTTAACCATTACCATTGCCTAGCACAGACCTAGAGCATGAGATCATAGCTGCCCCTGACCAGGCTACTGATCCAGAGCCAGCCCTGTGTCTATCCTGGAGCCAGCTGTCATGGCAGTCCTCCAGTCCAGCTTCTGCCTGTGCCATTCTGGAAGGTTTTCACACTGCACTTTCCATCCTCAAATCATAAACCTCCTCTGCCTTTGTACAACTCTCAAGCTTCGCCATCTACATTCCAATCCCCAGCTCACTATAGTGTTGTAGTGTTCCCCAGCTTCACCTCAGGCCTTCATTCCCATGACTCCACCTTGGCTTGTCAGCCTATTGTCTCGGCCCTGACTCTGCTATTCCTCGGCTCCATCATGGCCCTTCATTGGGATTGTCTATCCCTTCGGCTGCCTCTCCTCACAGTTGGATGATCATTTATGGTGTGAGGATGTGCTTATTATGTCCTGTTGTTAGGTTTTAAAGTTACATGCCCTTTAGCTGGTGTATAAATAACCGCAGTATCATGTTGCTTGTGACATTGTGAAATTAGATATGTTACATAAATTAGTGTTATCAATCAAAACACATCATTGAAACACGGTTTGTAGACTTTGCCATTACACAGTCCCTTACCCACTTTTTTTCATGTAATTAACTAAATTTACATTCACACATTTGGTAGAGGCTTTGGAACATGATTTGCAGTCTGTTTAAAGCATTTGAAATATATAATGCAATGCTCTACCAGTCACGCTGCACAAATTCTGGATTGTTCTGAAAAATATTTATACAAAAAGTATTAGCAGTATAGGGAACTTTTAGCATCTGTTTAATCCTGATGCATCACTTCATGTGTTTTTTTTTTTTTTTGTGATTGAATAACTATCTAATTGTGAAAAGACCAGGTGTAAGTGCCCTCTGAAATCGCTCAAATCTCTGAAGGAGGTGGTCTGGGATGCATTCCAGATTCCAAACTGGAAAGGTTTAAATGTTTGACCAGTTATTACCTGTTAAGTAATACATTTAGAATGTTAAATTAATATGAAATAGTAGTATTACCAAAAGAGACCTTGCCTTGTGCATTAGTGATTATGTTTTAGTGGAACACGAGTAAAGTACAAAACCTCCTGTAGCCTACATATAAAATAATTTGTATGTTGAATAACATATAGCTTCTGTTTCTGTAAAAAAATAATAATAATAAAATAAAGTGCAGTGTCTGATGCCTTAGTGAACGTAACCTAGTTACATTTACATATAGCATGAAATTTGAAGATTAGATTTATATCTGTTTAGCGCAGACACATTCATGCTGCCAAATGTAAATAGATCCGTTTTCACAAATCAGAAAGCTATCCAATCAGATATGTTATGACCAGGTGTAAACAGAGCCATAGAGTTTTACTAAACTCTCTTATTTGTCATACAGTTGAAGGGGATGCTATACTGTTCTGTTTTGTTTCCTTTAACTTGATTTAGTTCTTTAGCTCTGTTTATTTTTGGATTCTGTTCTGTTCTGTTCTGCTCTGTTCTGTTCTGTTACACCTGCTGGCTTTGTTTTCATTTACATGGATGAACATAAACATTCTACTGTGATATCCTGTGTGTTCATTGGTTAAACTGTAGACTGTTTATTTGACTTTATTTAGTGTATATTGTGTGATTACTACAGGCACTATAGTGTGACATCAACACCAAAATTCCTTAATCATTTGAAGTAACATTTTCACAATTCTTTTTTTTTTTTTACTTGGTCCTTAATCATATGGGTCTCCATGTGGTATCAGCTTTTATCAATTATGAGTAACAGCACAGATGCTGTGTTAATGAGCACTTAAATTAGGCTGTGTGTGAAGTTCCTCAAGGTCATCCTCCTCCATTAGTAATTACACTTCTTGAACTTAAGAGGAATTCAGCTCGAAATGAACCATAAGCCACATGCAGCAAGAACAGTGAATTCCATCAGAAGTTCAATTTCCTCTAATTACACACGGATCACCTTTCACTCTCTGAAAGACCAAAAAGTTTTATTTTGGGAATCATTCAAAGCTAGGCTTTTCTTTTAGGGTTTTAATAAGAGAAACATGAAATAAGTCAAAGCAGAAAGCAATACTGTTCATCTCTTTCTACTTCCAATTAGCTGATATTCTTGTGTAATGAAAGAAATAAAATTGGAATATATATATAGAGTATGGTGCCATGTATGGGTCGGTTTTATTTTTTAACATTTTTTTTTTTATTCAGCAAGGATTAATTACTTTGATCAAAAGTGAAAGTAATGATCAAAAGTTTTCTCTTTCAAATAGATTCTCTTCTTTTGAACTTCCCATTCTTTAAAGAATCATGCAAAAATGCGTACATTTCCACACATAAAAAAAATCTGTTTAAGACTGGAGTAATGACTTAAAATCCAGTTTTGTTATCAAAGGAATAAATTAAAGAAATTAATCAAATGTGAATTTACATTGGCCGTCACGGTGGCGCAGTGGGTAGCACGATCGCCTCACAGCAAGAAGGTCGCTGGTTCGAGCCTTGGCTGTGTCAGTTGGCATTTCTGTGTGGAGTTTGCATGTTCTCCCCGTGTTCGCGTGGGTTTCCTCCGGGTGCTCCGGTTTCCCCCACAAGTCCAAAGACGTGCTATAGGTGAATTGGGTAAGCTAAATTGTCCTTAGTGTATGAGTGTGTGTGTGTGAATGAGAGCGTATGGGTGTTTCCCAGTGATGGGTTGCAGCTGGAAAGGCATCCGCTGCGTAAAACATATGCTGGATAAGTTGGCGGTTCATTCCGCTGTGGCGACCCCTGATTAATAAAGGGACTAAGACAAAAAGAAAATGAATGAATGAATGAGTTTACATTGAAAGAGAAAACAATTGTTTAAATTGTGATGGCATAGGTGAGACTGAAGGAAGGTAAACAGTAAATACTTTAGTGTAAATGGCATATTGATTTTTTTTTTATTAGTGTTGTTTACAAGACTGCTATGTGAATGTGTAATTCTTTCATTCACATTGATATGGCTTGAGTTTGGTTTCAGCACCATGGACAGCACAACAAAATACTTCAAGCCAAAAGACAAGCTGAAATTTTATATATCAGTCAGAAAGTAGTTACATTTACTGACCTTTTGATTTTCCAGAGGTTCATTTTATTATTGCATTTATGATTAAAACCTTACAGGGTTTTTTTGATGCAGAGAATTAGTCATACTATCGATTGAATTTCTTATGAAGTAAAGATCAAATATCCATTTGTATGAAGAATGCACCACTGCATCCCACTGGCTGTCTTTCACTTTTGTTCTGTTGATTTGTGTGGTCATTCATTCTCAAGAGGCCCTATACCTGGCTTGATGAACAGCCTGGAAACAGTGAAGGATTTCCTCAATGGCGATTTGTTAGAAACTGCAAGGTCAAGATGTTTATTGTACTCAGCATGGCTTCAGAAATTCTTTTTGCAAAGGTTGTCCTGATCTGTAAGGAAAAGCAAAAAAGGCCACCTGTCTTATGGGCATGTCGAAGCAGCAGCGTCTGTGTGTCTTACAGCTGTAGCTCTGCGTTTCTGTTCTTAAAGCCTTTGACAGGTGAGCAGAGCATGCATGTATCATTTTATACTGCACTCTGAGGCATTCATAACCCTGTCTGACCCTGTTCAAGTGCTTTTATAATGAGCCTTAGACAGGGAATATGGACTCTCTCCTTCTGTTCTCTCCTCAGAACTTTTCCCCTGCTTCTTCTGTCAGCCTTTCCTTCACACTAACTATTTTAAATAGGAAATAATCAAAGTCATATGCCTTCATCTTGCTGTGCCCGTTTGCGTCTTTTCTCAATCTTCCTCTTCATATCTCCATAAATGACATCCATATGCCTTTAGTCATAAAAACCTGGGATTATCATCAGCATTTTTTTTTTAACTATTGCTATTGATATATATTACAATTCTGCTTTAGATCTAAATGATTCTATTCGCTATCACAAGCTGAAAACTTACCTTACATAATGGAAAAATGAGACTCTTTAGTTTCACCAGAACTCTAATGGATCACAGATATGTCTATTTAAAATGCATGTTTTCACCTGGAATTTCTGTTTTCTTATGTACCTTTTGTTATGTTTCCTGCATGATGACTTAAATCATGGCTATAAGTGTACATTATTTCTTTTTAGGTGTACTTGTTTTTATAATTTAAAAAAATATAGTTGCAACTTATGAATCACTTCCCACTATGGGATGATAAATTACAATCAAGAGGTATGTTTTTTTTGTTTTTTTTTACCATTTTAACCTTTTTAAATCTATGGGTCTTGTTTAAAATATTGATGTATATGTTTAAAATTTATTCAAAGTGTTTAAAACATTAAGTTAAAATAATAAGACACAATAAAGAAGAATAAGTTACCTATCAAATAAAATAAAACAAAAGCAAAAGCAAATTAATATATGTGCTTTAGAGGTGACATTGTGGTATATTTAACAAGATTAGTATGTTGCATAACTAGATAAAAATACAAAACAAAATGTTACACTGCAAAATAGTTTTTTTTAAAGTGTTCAGCGTGCTGGATTCCCTCTCCCTCCAACCGTAGTGACTGCGCAGTGTAAAACAGCTTTCACCATGGACAAGGAAAACACTTCACTATGAGACCCATTCATTTCAATAATTTGTGCCGTGCAAGGCTGTTTGTTGGCGTGCCAACCAATGCACTTTATTTTGAAACACAATAAAGTTTTGCCATACCAGGTCTTCTGGTTGATTACCAGAAACCAGTGTAATAAAGTCTGAAACTTGCAGTCTCATTTATCTGTTGAAGCTTGAACACTTGAATATTTTGCTTTGAAATCCCCATAAAACTTTATGAACACTTTATAAAACACCTTTTTTTTTCCAAATAACAGGCATTTGTTTTTCATTGTGCCAAGGTTGGGAGAAAGATATGTAAAAATCATGGAAATGTACTGGTCAGAGGTGTGAGAACCCTGGTGTGCAATCTTCAATGTGGAGCATGAGCGTGTGTGAGCTCAACCGAATTGATTTCTTTATGATCTTATATTTT